>CAODLS011553693.1:0-17627 GCA_948243855.1 Flueggea neowawraea
TATGGATCACTGTTATTAAAATTCGACCCGTTTTGGAAGAATGTAAATGAAAACTTAAATTTGAATAAATGTACTTAATTATCAAATTGAAACGATGTAACTAATTCTCTAACTAGTCTTTCGTCCAAAAAAAATCTTTGAGTAGTTCGTTTATTTAGTCAAATTGGTTGAATTTGATCTGGATTCAAGTTGATGGATCAGTGTTTCAACTTATTGTAGTGTTGCTAGCATTTATTAAAAAAAGGAGAGAAAAAGATAACTTAAATAAAATAGTGATGATATGGACCAATAGGAGAGTGAGTACACAGAGCGAGCTTTAAAGCCAAGAGAAAATTACACAGGCTGGGAGTTTTGATTAAAATATTTACATAAATAAAACTATTTCCATATTTACAACACGGGTGCCTAACATTTTAAAAACCATGTATGGGCTCCTTCAAGTTTTTATTTAGACTTAATTATGTTCGGCGCCATAATTAAAATATTGAATTTGACAAATAACACCTCAGGTTTTTAAAATTTACAAATAGAAACACGTGAAAATTATTTTTTGCAAATGCCACATTTTTTAAACTAAATCTTGAAAATGCCAGTTGAAATCAGATAAAATCCAATTTCTCGCGTCATTTCCTCACTTTTTTCTCTCTTTGTCTCCCACTCTCCCCAAACAAACCCTAGCTGCCACTATACTCTCTTCCACTCTCTCTCCTCTCTTCCTCCGTCGCCCCCCTTCCTCTCACTCCTCACCTCTCTCATCTTCTCTCTCTTTCTGTCTTTCCCGTCACAACCATCCCTCCTTTTCTGTCCCAAAAACCTCTCCTTTATGTCTCCCTCACTCGTCGCCTCCTTCATCGACTCTATCCTTCTCTCGCTATATATCTCTCCACAGTCGTGATCTCAAATCACGATATGATATTGCGATGGTGATGAGAGACGTGTTACTTGTAGGGGAGAGGCTTGTGTGAGAGAAAAATCGTCGTGGTGGAGGATGATGTTATCTGGTGGTTGAACGGCATGAAGTTGGAGTTGCAGCAGCGACAACAAAGTCTAAAAACCCTAGCTGGACTCTGTTCTTTAAAAATTATGCTAGTCCCTTATTGTTTGCAAAAATTTTAAATTGTTTTATTGTTATTTTAAAATTGTTTGTTATTTTTATGTTAAAATGTTATATTGTTAAATAAAAAATGCATTATATTTGATTTTTTTTTGTTTTTATTTTGATTTTCTCGTTTATTAGAGTTGCAACAGAATCGAGACAGACCCGCTCAAACAGAGAGATCTATGTGCTATAATTCATGTTTCGTACACTTTTGTACACATTTTGAAGACATTTGAAGACCTTTTTGTAGACCTTTGGAGAATTCTGCACACCAAATTAATTACCATCAAATAAATTAAAATTTGTAAATATCGTGTACACCGAATACATATATATAGATAATTCAGCTTAATTTTTTTAAAAAAATTATTACACCAAAAATTTATTAAATCAAATTTGTTATAAAAAAAATCGAACTCCCTTTTGAGCACTTCTGCAGACCTGCGAAGACTTTTTAGAAAATTAGATTTTTTTGCTGGAATTCATTTTATTGCGTAAAAATCAATTTCTTGCAAAAATATCTCAATTCCTCACTAATATAGCATTTTTCAAATTCAGTTTTTTTTTTTTACATTTTTTATATTTAGAAACTTGATGTCATTTGTTAAATTTAGTATTTATTTTTCTAATAAAAGTGTGATTTTCCCTTTTATTTATACTTTTATATCGTCGATCCCTAGAGAAGCGCACACATGTAGTCACGTTGTTGTTAGATAGTCTGGGTACATATCTATTCTGTTTTTATTTAATTTTTATTCTATTTTTTATCATATTATTCCGTTAAAAATACTTATTATGCATTTTTTTTGTTAGTTTTATTTTTTTAATTTTTTTACGTAGAAAATGACAATATAAAAATGAAACCAAATTAAAGAGAGTTCGTTTCTAAATTAACTAAAAACTAAATGAAAATAAACTAAAAAAATGAAAACTACTCCATGTTATAAAAACAAATTGAAAACATAAAAAGAAAAGGGTAAAAACAATTTTATATCTTAAAAAAATTGAAAATCGATTAAAAAAATAAAAATGATTTCATATGAAACCAAATTGCAGGGAGTTAATCTTTGAAAAACAAAAATAAAACCAAAAGATAAAAAAAATTAAAAAAAAAAAGAATAAAAATAGAATAAATACAAAAACAACAAAAATAAAATATTTAATATTTTAGTAAATATATTCTCATAAACTTGTTGTAATATCTCGTCGGATTCCGGTAAAGCTCTTTGTAGTCTTCCGTTCAATTCCGTTTCGATTTTGATCAATACGAGTGTTAAGTTGATGGTTAATGATTATGAGAAGGGTTACGCGAGTAAGCATTGATGCATTACTCGAGTCAGATAAGCCATGAATTACTTGAGTAAGTCATGTGTCTTACTCGAGTAAGCCGTATTCTCGGATGAACACGATGAATACCTGAGAAAGTGTTACTCAAGTAACATGAGGTGTTACTCGAGTAAGCGGTGTCTCACTCGAGTGATGAAGGTCTGTCACTCTAGTGAAGATGCTATTTTGGACAGGGATCTATAAATACCCCCACCCGACTCTTTCGTCTCTCTCACTTCATTTTCTTCTTTCTCTCATTTAAATCAGTGCAAAACGCATTCCCATTCTTCCCATTTTGTTCCTAGAGGTAAGATTACATATCTAATCTCTTCATTTTATCCATTTTATGCTTTTAAATTTGGATTCATGCTTTAGGCCAAGTTTGTAAATGTGTTTGCATTTTCGGGATGATTCCGAGTTAATGAATGCTTAGGATTGTTAGAACATGGTTGTTTGAGGTTATGGGAATATGATTCAAGCTTTGAATCATCATAATTGATGAGGCATTGGTTAAGTTAGGGTTAACTTCGTTTTTGGTCAATCTAAGGTGATTTCGAGTTATTTTGTTGAGTTTGAGCATGGATTCGTGTCAAAGTTTTGTTTAGAGTCAATGTGGGTGTTTGGAACCAATTTTGGTAGATTAAATCGTGTTTCACGATTTTTAGGTCGTTATGGGTTATGTCTTAGTTGAGTAAGAACTTTGCTTACTCTTACTCGAATGAGCATAATGGCTTACTCAAGTGAGAATAGGGTTGCCTTACTCGAATAACCATGTCTGATTTACTCGAGTAAGATGAGGGGTCTCTTACTCGAGTAAGCCTTGGTGTTACTCGAGTAAGATGTTGTCCTAAGGGACCAATTTTATAATTTTGCATATGATTAATTTTTTAGAGTTCAGAGACTTATTTAGGAATTTTGATTACTGAGAAAAGCTAGTTAACTATCCTATAATAGTTTGAGGACTATTTTGTAATTTTTTAATTTTTGGGGACTAGAACGTAACTTTATACTAGTCGATGACCAAACTGTAATTTTATGTAGAGTTTGGATCCAGAATGATATATTATCATTCGATATGGATTATTTGGGATCTTTTGAGAGTCTGCATGTGCATTTGCACATCATGCATATAGTATTGTCACAATATCGCATTTTGATTTGTCTCTAATATATCTGCCGATATATATTTGTCTGTTTGTTCAGCTTCATGTTCTTGCCCGAGACACCAGCCACCGACGAGTGAGGCCTGACTGGTGTTTGCACTTGGATTATTAGGTGAGTGAATAACGGTTTCAGACACATAGGCTATATCTCGAACTTCTATTATGTTTTTGCTATGCTGAACATACTTTGAAATTTGACTAATCTAAGGATTAGCTAATAGTTAACTGATTACGTGTTAATAATCAGGACTCTGTTTTGAACTAATATATATAAGTATTATATACCTTCTCTCTGATTTTGTTCTACTTCGTATGCTTTGCTTTCATACTATATATTAGTATGTTTTGTTTTATGATGAGACACCTTTGTTACGGGGTAACGTGACCTTTGGTATACCAATGATTTAAGAAGATCCCAGCTACCAGAGATGCTGGTAGCCATGAGTTCTGATCCAACACATGATTTGATATTGATTGTGGCATATTTCACATACTCTGTTATTAGTGCCAAACGCACAACTTTGCTTTGGTCCCATATATTTGTATATATGTTTTGACTTTGAAAATAATTTTTACGCCTCTGTGTATGTTGTTGTTTTGTCTGTGAATGTTTACAGACTGATTTTTGATAAATATATATATATATACACACACACTTAAGTATACCTACTTGTGGTACTTTCGAACTGCTTTCAAAACAGTCTTTGTGAGGCATGTATGAAGTGTTCTGGAGTGTTATTGCTCAATGAGCCCTGATCCCCCCTTTGTTTATCTGTTTATGTGATTCCTATTGGATAGGTTCACAGATTTTGGCTTCGGCCACTATTCTGCATCCCGTCATCAAGTAAGGAATCTTTTGGTTAGTGGTGCCCTTTTGTCCGGACTTGTCTTTTGTATTGTTAGAGCTTCGCATCGGGATGTAGTTGGGTTACCGGGTTGCCATTTTGACTTTTGAATTATGCCCGTTGAATTCCGCATTTATAACCTTTTGATATATTTGTTTATATATATTTGATTTCTTAAAAAGTCGTATATGCTTTATTATGTTTTCGTATATTAAAAGTTTTAACAATTGTTTTATTAATCTGATTGGTCGGGTAATATGTTCTGATCTCTAAGGCTTCGACAGACTGTTCACCTCGTACACCGGTCACGGGATCGCAATAGGTCGTGACACTTGTAGTTTCTAAAAATTGATTTGTACGCTTGTAAAAACTTTATGTAAGAGTTCAAATCTATAAATTCTTTTGTTCTTTGATATAATTATGTTTGAACCAAGGGAAAATTCTCTGGTGGTCCCTGAAATTTGGGTATTCTCTATTTCGATCACTGCGGTCCCTGAGATTTAGCTGCTTCGCTCCCTGTTTCTTTCATCGTTAGTCAAATATAATGGGCCACATCAGAAAATATGACGTGGAACATGAGACCTACTAATTTTAAGAATTTAATGATAAAATGCCTTTATATTTAGTCTCTCTCATCTCTTTCATTCATTAATCCTTCCACCACCATCGTATTCATCATTTTACCACCACCTCCTCCACCATATTCCTACCAGAACAACATACATAACTATTCAAGAACCACTAAAGCTATTCCTCCACTCTCAAAACGAAAAATCAATTAAAACAAAGAAATCAAAACTTCAATTACATGAATGTGAATTCAATTCAATTTAACCCTCTGAAATCAAATTCCTAATTTCCAAATTTCTATCCAGTTTGAGATTTAGAGTTTTGGAAAACCCCATCAAATTCCTAATTTCCAGATTCCTAATCAGTTGTGATATTTTCACAAACAAACAGTTACTGCCTCCTCCTACTCATCTGAGACCCTCCCTAATGCATCCCCTACCTCGGTTGATCAAACCCCATCGCAATCCAATCGTCCCCTCTCTTTTTTCACAATGCTTTCATCCAAGAACCAGGAATTCAAAACCTATAAAAACTTTGAAACCTATATTCGATTAAGAAGAAACAAAAAAAAAAACCCTTCAAGTACAACTAAAAGAGTAACAAGAACACCTCTAAAGCTTTACTCCAAAAATTCAGAATTAAACCCCTAATTTAATTTCAAAACTCATTTAAAACCCTATTTTACATCAAATAAATTCCCAATTTTTTAATTTGCAAAATGAAGTTGGCATTCCTATACCAGATCGACTAAGATCGAACAACAAAAGCCAACCTTATCATCACATATCTCTGCTTGTTGTTCTTCTCCCTTATTCTCAAACAACAACAACTGAGAAGGAAAAAAAATGAGAGGTGCATAACCGAGATTAAGCTAGCAAAACCAGGTGGAAAACATTTATTTAATTCAAATCCAAAAGTTGAAGACCTAAAATTACAAAACCCCAATACCCAGAAAACAAAATCACCAAACCCCTACAACTGCCAAACTCCAATAAAACCAAAGACCCAACTATTTGGTGGCTTAACTGATCCAATGATTTGAAAGGAAAATAAATGTTTTTTTTTTTATAATCAACCAAATAATTCAAAGTAATAAGCCCAAAGTTCTTCTTGAGGAGGTAGGGAGGAGAAGACGAAGAGAGATTGAGAGAAAGACACAGAGATAGGCTTGAAGGTTTGAGAGATTGTTGAGAGAGAGAAACAACAAATGGGTTGAAGAGGGAGAGAATTGAGTTTTGAAGCAGAAAGAGAAAAAGGCATGAGTGGTTTGGTTGAAGTAAATTGATTTTAAAATGGAGGTTAATTTTGTCTTTTTGTGTTTTCTGTTAAGTAAAACAAACTGAGTTAAGAGTCATGGACGGAAGCGGATAATTTTAAAATAGCAGGGACCGAAAGAGAAAATGCCTTAAACCTCAAGGATCTCCAGAGAATTGCCCTTAAACCAATTAGGCCACTGTCGAGAGCCCGACAATTTGCGGACGTGACTAAATTTTAGTATTTATACATTAGCTTAATATAAGTTTAATATTTAGAAAAAAAAAACTTTAAAAGTCATCCCATAAATGCTAAAAAAAATGTTAATTGTCCTTTAAAAATATCAAAGTTAGAAAAATTAAAATCCTTACGCAATATTTAGAAAAATAATGTCTTCAATTAAGTAAGTTTTTGAAAGTTGATGATTATTCTAATACTAATTGTTATGATTAATTTTAGAGACATTGGCGTCCTGTGTTTTATCATAATTCGTGATTGTGTCTCTGTTATTGCATCACTGCTCTTAAATACAGTTAACCAGAATTCAGGCACAACTAATAGGACAAAAATGAGTGCCTTAATAAATGTTGTCTTGTTGTTTCTGGCTGAGTTCTAGCTGAATTATAATGACTTTTGTAGATTTTTTTTAAAGTGAATGAGTTTTAGAAACTTCATAGATTTTAATGATTTTTGTAAAGTTTATGAATTTGTCAATTATTTTTATAGACTTTAATTTAATTAAAAGATTTTTGTAGATTTTATAATCTGTCAATAATTTTCATAAACTTTATTTTAAAAGACTTTTCAAAGACTTTTATAGAGTTTATAAATTTTTCAATAACTTTTATTGACTTTATTTAAAAGACTTTTATAACAATTAAAATTTTTACTTTATCACAATTAAATAAAAAAATAATTCAGAGTTATTTCAAACTAATATAAAAAGTATAAAAATATAATTTGTTCTTACAAAAAAATCTCATTAACTCCAAATAACTAAACTTAAAACAATGATAAAAAAAAATCAATGTTTATTTTCATGAACTCATTCAAAATTAAAATAGTTCACCATAAGAAATTTTAAATTTTCTATATTTACTCATTGATACACGCTTACACTCACTTCAAAATTAGCCAAAACTCAGTCCAAGGGTTCGTAGAATAAGGACTTAAGTTTCTTTTCTTCTTTGTTTTGTAGGTTACTCGCAGTTACAAAGTTTCGAATGCTTGTAGATGTTTCTCCATCAACAAATTCATTATTGTTCTCAAAAGCAAAGAGATAAATCGTGCTAAAAAATGAATTCATTAAAGTAAAAATTCTATGAAAACCTAAATATAGTTGGAAACATAAATTCTTTACCAAAATATAGCTCGTAAATAACCTAAAATTCCTAAATGTAGAAAAAAAATCATATGTACACTAATCACCTTGGCCGTACAATTGCAACTATGAGTGTTAATGTCGAAGTGATTTTCTTGATCAAAACTGAAGCCAAACCTTGAAGGAATTGATGCAAGTCGAAATGGGACGTATTGGAAGAAGAAAGGAGATGCTTGGAGGAAGCAGTGCAAGACGCGGCCTGGGACACAGTCGTGTCCCTGCCCGTGTAATGCCAAAGTTCAGCATCTCGACACACGGATGCGAGGAATTGTCCGTGTCTTCAATGACTCGTCCGTGTCTTACTCTTGTCATCCGTTTCTTCGCATCTGAAGGGTCGAGGACGGGTTTAGGGTTTAAATTAGGGTATTCCTAATTTTTTTTTACTTGTATTCCTTATAAACTAGATAAGGGGACTTGCGAACGTCTTGGGAGGTCTTTAAAGGCCGTTGTGCTTGTTTTTGACTCTAAATAGTAGAATTACTTGTGCTCTGCCCATGGACGTAGATCGAATTGATCTAACCACTTAAATATTGTGTTCTTGTCTGATTGATCTTTGTTATTCCTCATTCTTCTATTGCTAATTTTTCCTAACAAATGGTATCAGAGGCACTGAAGTTTGTTCAAAAACTTTGGGTTCGTTCTGCAGAAATAAGATGTCTTCGTATAAATTCGAGATTGAGAAATTCAATAGGTCGAATGATTTCAAGCTATGGAAGCTGAAGATGAATGTGATTTTGGTTCAGCAGAAGTGTGGGGAGACGATTGAAGGTGAAGAGACAATACCTGTAGAATTGACTGCTGCACAGAAAGCGGATGCTTTGAAGAGAGTTCATAGTGCAATACTATTGAGTCTAGCGAATGAAGTCTTGAGGAAGGTAGCTGATGAAACTACTGCATCAGGCTTGTGGAAGAAGCTGGAGAGTAGGTAGCAGAAGAGATTCCTGTCGAACAAGCTTTATCAAAAAAGACGGCTACATACCTTGAAGATGTCAGAAGGCATACAGGTAAAAGAACATCTTGATAAATTTAATAGGATTGTATTATATTTGAAAGGTGTTGGCATTGACATTGATGATGAGGATCAAGATATGTTTTTGTTGTCTTCTTTGCCTGATTCGTATGAGAGTTTTTTTGATACTATAATGTATGACAGAGATGGAATATCGTGAATAATGTTAAGGATGCTCTGTTGTGTAAAGAACTGAAGAGGTTAACTTTTAGTTCGGATAGAAACAGTGTGAAATCTGGGTTAACCGTGAGTATAGGCAAGATAATGGATAAGAATCATGGTTTGAGGTGTTATCAATGTAAGGAGATTGGGCATGTGAAAAGGAATTGTCCTCTTAGGGAAACAGTGATAAATCAAGGGCAACAGTAGTTCAAAATAATTCTGAGGGGTTTCAGAATAATTCTGATGAGGGAGAAAGCAATGAAGTGTTGATAGATACTGCATGTAGATCTTAATATAGCTGGGTTATTGACAATGGAGTAGCTTATCATATGAATTTTTTTAGGAAACTGTTTGATTCTTTTAAAGAATGGAAATGCAGTGTTAAATCGGAAGATGGTGAGAAGCTGAGTGTTGAGGGTAGTGGATCTTTGAAGATCAGGATGCATGACGAGATGGTCAAAAAACTTGATGCTTGGTATGTCCCGGGGTTGCGAAAGAACTTGATTTCTATTGGTGCTTTGGCGAAGCAAGGCTATGGTTTCTCTGGAAGAGATGGAGAGATTTGGGTGTGCAAGGGATCTTCGGTTGTGATGAATGGTAGATTATGGAATGGAATTTACACCTTGATTGACAGCTTGGTAATTGCTAATGGATTAATGACTATTGTGAGTTCTGCGGAAAAATGGGTGGAGTTTGTGATTGAGACTCCAGAACAGGCAATGATCAATTAGGTTGATTCACGAGGGCTAACAACAAGTGTACCAAGGCATAGTAATTATGTTGGTGATGTACAAAGATCATCACTGGAGGACACATGAAGGATGCAGGGTGGTGTGTTCTTACGAGTGGACGAAAAGCTAGCTAGTAGTGACAAGTCCGGGTTGGACTTGCTTCGTTGTTACAGGACTTGATGCCCTTTAGGGATGTGGCAGATTAGTAATTGGGATTCAGAGTTGAACAAGGAAGAATATTCACTTCAAAGTGGAGAATTGTTAATGTTGAAGTGATTTTCTTGATCAAGACTGAAGCCAAACCTTGAAAGAATTGATGCAAGTCGAAATGGAATGGATTGGAAGAAGAAAGGAGATGTTTGGAGGAAGTAGTGCAGGACACAACCATGTCCTTGCCCGTGTAATGCCAAAGTTCAACGTCTCTAGGAATTGTTTGTGTCTTCAATGGCTCGTCTGTGTCTTACTCATGTTGTCCATGTCTTCACATCTGAAGGGTCTAGGACGGGCTTAGGGTTTAAATTAGGGTATTTCTTTTTTTTTTTACTTTTATTCATTGTAAACTATATAAGGGGGGCTTGCGAACGTCTTGAGAGGTCTTTGTAAGCCATTGTGCTTGTTTTTTTACTCTGAATAGTAGAATTACTTGTGCTTTGCCCGTGGACTTAGATCGAATTGATCGAACCACGTAAATCTTGTGTCTTGTGTGATTGCTCTTTGTTATTCCGCATTCTTCTATCGCCAGTCTTACCTGACAATGAACATCATACAAATTGCAATTACAAGACACATGAAGGAGACAACTTAATACCAACTTACAAGTAATGAAAACTAATTTTTAGAATCTATTATTGAGCTTCAAAAGTTTAATACTTTTTCATATAAATTTCATGTCATGAATGTTCCAAATCTTCAACTAGGATTGAAGTCCCATTTTGTGGGGCTAAATTTCATTGTTTAAGAGCAGAGAAATTAAGAAAATATGAGTCGAGTTTATGGTATAAAATCACTCTTTCATTATTAAATTATTAGTGAAGTGTGCTTTGCATTACAATTATATACTTTTAACCGAAGACCATTTAAATCGAACAATCGATTCAATCGAATGGAGTAAACTGATTCTAAGCTTGATTATCTAATTTCTAAAAACACAATGATTCATTTTCAGTAATTGATTTGTAGGTTTTGATTCATTTGTGTAGTTTACTTGTGAGATGCAATTAATTGTAATGGGATTTTAGTTAGTCTTGTTCTTTCTTTCTCTTTCATGTTGATGATGCTACATGCTTGCCGCTTGGTCTTGATTCAAATCGGTAATGGTCCACTTGTTCGATTTCTAAATAGAAGTAAATATTTTTTTCCTCTAGATGGATCCTAATGAAATGAATGCTTTGGCTTAACTAATAACATGGAAACAATAGTGGTGGACATTCCATATGGTGGAGCAAAAGTGGGATTGGTTGTGACCCTGGGGAATTGAGTACAAGTGAATTAGAGCACCTCACTCGTGTTTTCACTCAGAAGATCCATGATCGAGGAAATGAGCCTAGTACAAGTCCTTTTCTTCTTTCGTGTTTGCGTTCATGAAATAGTTATGAAAGACTTTTTGAAAGCCTTGAGTTAGAGTAGAAAAACATTGTGTAGACTTTTTCTTTATAAAAACCTAAAAAATATCATTCAAATGATATAAAAATTATTGTCTATAAAAATTCATGATTTTTTTAATATAAGTATACTTTTATAGATTCTTCAAAAGTTCTAATTGAATACCTCCTCTTTTGTAGCAATTTTTTAAGTCTTTAAAAGTCATAATCTAATACATCTAAACTTTTAAAGAGACTTTAAAAGTCACAATCCAATACCCCATAACTTTTTAAGTTTATAAAAGTCTGCAAGAGTCATTAAAAGTCATAATCCAATACACACTCCTAAAAGTATTTAATAAAGCTTTTCATAAATATATAATGACTTTCATTAAAAATACTATTTTTAAAAAATAGATTCTTTCCAAATTATTTCATTGATTATTGAATTTTAAAAAAAGGGTTTCCAATAGTTGCATTAATAGGAAAGAGATTTTAGAAATTAAAAATAGCAAAAAAAAGTCAAAAACATTTGTGTTGTACAATGTTTCATAAAAGATTGAATAGATTGGCTCCATTATCTATTGAAAATGAAACATTGAAGGACTTTAATTGTTGAGCCAATTTTGGTCAACATGTGAAATCCCGCTACATTTTGATGAATAACAAAACATGTGAAAAGTTAAGTTAAGCACATTATATCCATAATGCACGCAGTGGATATATCCTACGCACGTAGACCATGGACAACGCACGTAGATAAAAGCCATTTATTCACTAGGTGTGCCAAGATTTGCTCTAAGCACTTAAAATTGAAGCTAAGCACGTAGACTTGGATACACTAGAGTAAATAATTTCAACAAGACTTTCTACGCACGTATTTGACCCAAAGTTTTAGAATTTACCTAGATTCTTGATTTCAATTTCACTTTTACACAAAAACCCTAAAAACCTGATAAGCTCTTTTTCACATCTATCACCTTCGAATCCATGTCTCTACTTCAAATCAAACCCAAAATCATTAAATTCTACCTTTTTCGACCTCAACTCTACCAAATCCATTGGTTGTTTCCTTTAATTATGTGCTTAAATACAAAACCCTCTACTCTAGGGCTTCGTATGTAAGAACAAGGAACTACGCGTCTCTGGTGCTTTGGGTTTGCTCATTTGGTGTTTTTCTATGATTAATTGTGGTTGATACTGATTGAAAATGATGAATAGAATGGAGAAAAGATCTAGGCTAAAGAATGATAATGTTATGTTTGGAAAAGGTGAACCATTAAGGCCCACAAAGAAGTAGAGGAGAAGAAGAATTGGCATGGCTACTTCTCCAGGTAATATTTAGTCCCAATCTTCTCCTATGTCTGTTAGAAGAAGAAATGTAATTAGTTCTGTAGCCGAAGAGTATGAAACTATTGAATTTGTTAGTGCCAAGGCATCGAAGTTATCTCACAATGTGTTGAATGGTGTGGAGTTGGCTGATAGTAGAATTTTTTACTTTGGTTCCCTAAATGAATGTGGTCTGGATATAGAACATGATTTTATTAATTTGTGATTTTGTGGCTGAAGATAGTGAAATGTACCGTGAATTGATTCAAGAATTATATGCAAATTCGACTCCATGGTATGGAGATGATAAGGTGGATGAAGAATTTGATGAATTAGGCTTGAAATCAAGGATGAATGGAGTTGATTTCATGGTGACTGAGGAAGTGTTAAATGAATTATTTGGACTGCCAATGAGTGGTTGTACACCTCGAGGAAAGAAAGAATTTGTGAATGAGGAAGGTGATGTTATGGAGATAGACACTAGTATAACAAGAAAGTATATGCTTGACAATTTAAGAGTAATGCATGTTGATGCTGCCTTGCTAGATCAAAATGACTTTGGAGTCAAGTGGAAAATGGTCCATTGGTGTTTACAAAGTGTCTCCAGCCCAAATCAAACACTCAGTCTCCGATCACCTCTCAAGATGAATTGATGATGCATTTATTGATGAAGGAAAGAGAAGTCAATTTTGCCTTTGTGGTGTTGAACTGGATGGTAGAGAAATCTTCAAATTTCTTCAATCCTAAGTTTGCAAAGAAAGAGAGAGCAAACAGAAGGAATACCCTTCGGTTGCCACTTGACTAAAATCTTTAAGCATTTTGGTGTTTGATTGGATGGATTTAAGTCAAGTAAAATGGTTGAGAGTAAGAAGATAAGAAGAGAAGCTTTGAGGAATATGAAGATGTATCGAACCAAAACTCGAGGGTATGTTTTCTGGCCTTACTTAAGAGAAACTGATGAAATGCATGAGAAGGCAGATGAAAAGATTAAACCAAGGCCTGAAGAAATGGTGTATGTTTTGAAATGGTTCGATCCCAAGAAGAAATTGGCAAAAGATCATGATGTTTAGGGATCTGAGCAAGGCAATAATCTGACCATGGTGTGAGTAATGAAAGATTGAGAAATGCAAGAATTGATAAGCTTGAAAAAGAAATTTTCGAGATGAGGAATGAACAGAAAACAATCAGGGGAGAAATGGCAGAAATGAAAGAATTGCACATGATAAGTTTTAAGTCAATAGAGACCATAAGGACCAAGAAGTCGATTGATGAAATCTTCATCCCAGAGTTGGCACGGAAAGGCATGCCTTCCACCTCAGCTCCTCCTCAACAAACAACACCTCCATAACAAACTGCACCTTCAAACACTACCTCAAAAAGGATAGTCGAAGCTAATATGGAATTGATCCGTAACACCTCGCTCGAATTTCAATTAGGAGTACGAGTTTCGATTTGATGATATGGCATTTGGAGATGGTCCGTGTGTCCATCTATCAATTTTTGGTATTAGGATAGTCCCAGAAGTAATGGGATTTATGATTCAAAGTTGGAAATGCATCAAAGATGTGAAATTATACATGAAATGTGTCCTAGGGTCAACTACGTGCATTAGGGGGCATCTAAGCACGTACTGGTCCATGAGCTTTTTAAGATGTCTACGCACATTGTGGGGTGGTCTATGCACGTAAGGCTCCTTCTACGTGCGTAGATGACGTGCTACGCGTGCGGTAGACAGGCATTTTCTAGGAAATTTTGGGTGAAACGGTGTGTTTTGTCATCTTGAGTCCATAAGTACCCCTACCCGACTCTCCTTCGGCCATAACTCTTCTCAGTCACAAAAAACACTCCCAAATCCATTCCTCTCACTTTCCCATTGTCTTCCCATCATTTCTTAACATCTTTTGAGGTAATCTTTTCCAATTCTTTCTTCATTTTTTGCATTGAAATGCATTTTGATTTGGTGAGGTATGTAGGTGACGATTTTGAATGTTTTGGTCGAATTTTTTCGTTTCTGTTGGAATGTGGGTTAGGGTTTGCTACAGATTTCGACTATTTCTTATTGATTTTGTGGTCTTTTGGTGAAATAAATTGTAGATTCAACAAAAAAATTATTGCACAATTATGAAATCAACAAAACGTATACACTAAAGCTGTGAGAGGAAGAACAACAATGGGGGGTTTTTGTAGTATTCTAAAAATTTAAGGGTGGAACAGGTGAAAAGTGTGTTGGCCTTAAGAATGGCAATCCAAGAAAGGGATGGTTTTAAACTTGCTCAAAATTCAAGAGAGGGGATGAATTAGATTTTGAGCAAGTTTAAAACCTTGTTGAAAATATTTTTTCAAATCAAAACAAACAATAATATTTCTACAAGTTATTTTGAACATAAAACAAAAAATCAATGCGGAAGCAACTCAAACAAAAAATCCAATCCACACACAATAGAAACTATATGCAAGCTTAAGTAAAAGAGTTGAGGGAAGAGAAAAAAAAATATGATTTATAGTGATTCAGTTCTCCTTGACCTACGTCCACTCTTCTAGCACCCCTTGAGAATTTCAATCCACTATCTTCTTACTTCCGGGTTGAGGAAAACTGTTTACAACTTCTCTTATTTTCAAGGATTACAATGAAAGGAAACAAACTAGGAAACATACACTCTCTTGTTTTTCCAATGAAGCAAAACTAGGAGAACCTCATACTCTTGTTTTTCAAGGCTCAATAAGGAAACCTATACAACTCTCAATATGAGAAATTTCTGCGCACTAAGAGCTGAACCACTTAAGTACTTAACTCCGCAGCTTAAGTACTAACAAAAAATCTGAGAAACAACATTCACCACCTTTAATATTTTAAGTACTTAACCAACCACTTAAGCACTTAACTAGAAATTTGAGAAACACCATTCGTCACCTCTGATATTTTAAGTACTTAACCAGCAATTTAAGCACTTGACTAAGAATCTGAGAAACATCAAAGTTCAACCCTAAGCACTTAAGTACTTAACTCCATATTTACGCGTGTAAGGCACCCTTGAAACCACATTCTCGCACATTTTTATCTTTCATGGATATTTTATTGTCACCATCATCAAAACTGAATTTAACAAAGTGAAGTTGAGGAGCTTCTAGGATGTTTGTTAAAAGTCTAAGGGCTCAATTACGGGTTTTGCCCAAGAAAAATGAACCGCATATAATTCCCTTCGCAGTTAAGAAATTAAAAGCCAGGTAACCTAATTAGTGACACTTCTGCAAGTAAAAATAACAAACAAAAAGTTGCCTAAAGCAAAAGAAACAAAAATAATACAAAAATAAAAGATAGAGTAGATAAGCTCATGACAAACCTCCAAACAATTAAAAATAAAAAGGTGGTAGTATTCCTTTAACTGCTGGCAGATATGGAACCATGTTATTAATATTTCTTTATAAATGTAAAAGGGGTGAAAAGCCAAGCGTGGCTAAAGCAATTAAAAAAAAAAGAATTTGGATATTAAATGATATAATAAATTTTCAAGCCTCATGAATTCTTCAAACAAAACTACAAGTAGTTGATGATTTTTAGATCATTTTACCCTCTTATAATTTTTTAATTTATCTTTTTTTTTTCAAAATATTAGAATCATTTTACAGTACTGGTAGAGTAAAGCAATAATAATCCATCCCAAGTCTTAGTATTTAGAAGTTCATTTGGAAATTGGGATTGTAAATAATTACTAGAAAACATTTTTTGCAAAATTTGAAATTGAATTATTTAATTTACACGATCGTCTTGAAATATAATTTTAAAATTAATTTTCAAGTAATATATTTACAATTTACCATTCACTTAAAATATATTATATATAATCAATATACTTAAAAAAGTAGAATTTCTATAACAAGAGATGGTGTAAAGAAATGTCGTATTTTGAAATAGTGGATTTGTTTGGTAACCAGTACCATATAACATATTTTATAAAACATATAGCATATTTTGTATAACTAATTTTATAAAAAATCATGTCATATATCTAATTTTTTACTATTTATTTATTATAAATAACTATAAAACTTATGAAATATGTTATATGTTTTATCCTCATAAACAAAACTATTATCATTGTCAACATTATCTACAGACTACAAATGAAATGATTACAACCAAGGAGGAATGTTCAATCACCAAAAGGCCCTCATTTGAAACATTAGGCCGTGTTTTTAATTCAAAATTCAAAATATTTTTTTAATCCATTAATCTAGAAATGTCAATTCTTGTGCTAAAGCAATTCTTGTGCACATTCTCCAGTGAAGAAAAGTTTGGCATAGGATTATAGTGTAATATCTCGTTCGTTTTGACTGGAATTTGATTGTATTTCGTCAAAATTTCAAGGAAATTCGGGACTTTGAGGTGTTAAACTTCGATCGAGAATGTTGGAGGTGGTTTGTGCGTGCAAAGCACATAGCAGGTCATATGTGTGCGTTGGAGACGTTCCATGTGCATAGATTGAAATCAGGGTGTCGTCTACGTGCGTAGGTGATTGTACTACGTGCGTAGATGGATGTCTAATCCAGACCGTTAGTGTGCTTGGGCACGTCTGTGTGCGTTGGAGACGTCCACGCACGTTGGACGTGATTTGGACTTGGAACCGTGGTGAGCATGGTGATCTACGTGCATAGCACTAGGTGGTGTGCACGTTGATCGTTGATTTGTGAGGGAAAGGTTGTCAGATCTATCGTCTACGCAGACAGAAGCTTCGTCTACGCACGTAGTACGCTGTCAACGTGCGTAGAAGAAGGTTCAACGCACATAGATGGGCCTTTTCTACGGTCATTAAATAAAATGCCACGTTTCAGTTTTGAGATTCTATAAATACACCCACCTACGACTCTTCTGTCATAACTCATCTCAATCACCGAAATCACTCTCTCAACTACTCCTCTGCACTTGCAATCACTCCTTAGCACTTCCATTGCGATTCTGAAGGTAAGAATCGTTCTTTGATCTCTTCTTTTTTCATCTCACCTCATCTTTGTTCATCTAGGATTTTGAATGGATTTTGAGGTTTTGTTCAGATCTTCCTTTTCTATTGTAAAGGAAGTTAAATATGGGTAGATTAAGCTTGGTTAAGGTTGTAACCACTGGATTCTAGCTTCGGTTCCCAAGGGTTTCGTGTTTGAACGAAATGGGTTTGATCCGAGCTA
>CAODLS011553853.1:0-14579 GCA_948243855.1 Flueggea neowawraea
ACAATCTAGATAAAAATCACATAACTAGAAAATTTCAAGCCATCATCAGATTAATGTAAGCAGCATTAGTAGCAGAACTGATGATTCCAACTTGTTACAAAACTTCTTAGCACAACAGTAATAAAGAAACCATAAGCCAGATATGCGCAGACCTGCTTACCTTTTCCTCTTGATTCCACAGCATGCTCATCTCTGTACCGCAGATTCATAAGAGCGTTTCCTGGAGTAGGCTTATCAACCCATATGGAGAATCTCCAAATGAGAAACTCAAGGAAAGCATCAAGTTCTGGTTCATATTGAAATAACATTCCTGGCTAATCCCAACCAATAAGAGAGAAACAAATCAAAACTTCCGAATGTTCCATTATTGGACTTAATACATATGCAACAGATTGATCAGTGAAAACCAGGAAAAGGTTACCTTCATTAGAGAGAAGACCTTAACCAGTTGTTCTTTTAACATTGCTGTCATTTCGATGTCTAATCTTCCAGCATCGAATTGATTAACTCTAGATATCGAAATCGGTATTGTTGACTGCTACGAAATAAAAGTGTCAAAATCAAACAACGTTGATCAAAACCAATTCTAAAAACATCAATTTCTCTAACCCAGACGGGAAAAATCAGAACTTTACAAAATTTAGTGCATAATGAAAATAAACAAATATCTGCACTGCCCAAGACAGAATTGGTCACACAAACCCCCCACGATTCGAATAAAATCCTTCCAGTATTCGTACTGTCAAATGGACGAACATGTAGTACTTTAATTGAAGAAAAAAAAAATTAATGTCTATAATTCTTTAGCTACGACTGAATTTTAAAGATTATATTTTCACGCAAACGAATGAATAAATAAAAAGAATCCGATTATCTACGTGGGAACACTTTCCAAACAAATTGGAAACTACCAATACTGCATAATTCACATTTTTTAGAAGAAGAATAGAAGCATAATTTCACCTGATGAGAGGGAGTGGGAGATTGCCATTGGGGAAGCAACTTCTGGGCAGTGCGTATCCATTCATCTTCTTGTGGTGGTGGTAAAAGATTGGTGTCACCCATTAGTTACTTTATCAAAGTTAAATTCTTGATGAAGATTCTGGTTAGCTAGGGTTTGTTTCTGCTTCTCAATCTTCTGATTGCTCGAAGGGCGTGGCTACTGCTGTTACGAGCACACACAAAAACAGAGATTAATGCTTCGGTAAGCACTGTTCACAAAGCAGTTAAAGGGAAAGATGGGCTGCTACGTCAACGTCAACTTATACTCTGTTGTGGGGAATTATAAGAGGCCTAAACGCTAGCGTCTCCATTTGTTGCTCCTTATCATCTTTCTGCAGCAAAAAATGTAAGAATCCGCAACGAACTGTGTGGTTATTTGCCAGATTTTGACTTGGACCAAATACATATACACGTTGCATAAATTCACGCATTTTATTTTTAATATTTTAAATAAAAAATTTAAAAATTTCGGCATACACATTTAATTTTATAAATTATATTTACAGTTATTTAGAGTTTATTTAAAATTTATTTAGATTTAATTAATATTTAAATATAGGATTAATATATATTTTTAACATATTTTATAACAAATTAATTTGTTTAAAATTTATTTAGTATTTGTTTATTATATATTTTTTTATAATTTGTTTATAAATTTATTTAAAACTTGTTTAGATTCGATTAATATTTAAATATATGATTAATATATATCTGTAACATATTTTATAATATATTAGTTTGTTTAAAATTTATTTAGCATTTGTTCATTATATATTTGTTTATAATTTATTTAAAGGTTGTTTAAGATTTGTTTGTCGTAAATTTGAAAATATAAAATCATGTATAAAAAAAGTCACACATTAAATTAGTAATTATGAGAATCCAAATCTATAATAAATATATATTTTTGGCGCAAAAAAAATATTACAAACTAATACATATTAACCGTGTAATTTCTTCTTTTAACTTGATCTGTTTCTTTTTTTTTTTATGTGAAAAAAGGAGTTGTTTCATGAATCATGAGAAGGGACCGAAGCAGATCTTACCTAGTGTGACTTACTTGGGCAGGCCGAGGCAGGACATAGGGCCCTTGGCATCGTACTCCGTAAACTTCGACTGTAGTGGGCTTGATTTGGAGCTTTAACCAACCAAAGCTCAATTCAAGTTGCATTGCATTTCAGACTTCTATTCTTCGTCTAAAAAGTGTCACTCTCTTTATTTTCATACTATTTACTTCTATATGCTTTTAGAACCAGACTCCCCCAAGAACTAACCCATATATTTTCATTTTTCTAACTTGAACTTCATTCCAACATAAGATGCAATTTTATTCATTTTAAGCAAATTATGTTACCATACAATTGGTCAATATATTTATAACTTTATTTATTTGAGAATATTGAAGTGCATTATATATTTAAACATATTGGAACTGAAATAGGAGAGTTATTCTCTCTTTTTTTAACAATGAAACATACTAATCTGTAATCTAATTTTGCATTCTATCATTCAGTCTCTCATAAATAAACATTACATTTGTTAATGAGGTATTTATCAAAAAACAATATATAAGAAATACATATATGATGAAAATTCAGATAATTTAGGCGAAAAAAATATTTACAAAGCTAATGTCGTCAAATTATTGCCCCCACCACCACGAGCTTCTTGAAATTCTCTCTCAACCTCATCACTCAACTCCATCTCTCCCATACTTACTTTTCAAACCTCTACACAAAGCCTTGACAACGTACTCATCCGCCGTCCACGTGTCACCGCACCCGCACCTTCTCATCATCCGACAAATCCTAACCGTCGATTCCCTCCTCCCAGCTTCAACCACCCCCTTCACTACTCTCACCAGTCCCCTGTCGCTCTCCCACCGCACCCCCGCTCCTCCCTCTCCAACTCCTCCACCACCTGATCAATGCGCTCACCCATTCCGCTCCTAGCCAACGCGCTGATGACGTCAGCGTAGAGGTTGAGGTCGGCGTTGTGGTCGGGGAACTCGGAGCGGAGCGTGGAGAGGACGTGGAGGGCGAGGGAGCATTGGTCCTGGCGAAGGAGCTCCCGAAGCATGGCAAGGAGGTCCGATTTTATCAGGCGCGAGAGGTTCGGCATGTTCTGCGACTGAAACGATGAGATTTGACTGTTGTAGGCGCGTTTAAGGGATTGGATTGCGAGAATTGCTTCGGTGCTTAAGATTCGGCCTTTGACGAGAGGTCCGCGGTTGGAGCGGGAACCGGAGCCGCAGCGGATGCGTGTGACGGCAGAGAAAGTGGCGGTAGATGGAGGTTTTGTTTGAGGTTTGAGGGTGCGAGACGGAGAGAGGAGATTTGCGTGAAGAGAGAACGCCATGGGGGAGGTGGATACGGTGAAACCGTAGCAGAGAGGCTGAGAGAGAGTAAACCTTCAATGATAGAACTACCGAAAAGACCATTTGGCCCTCGTTTACCTTGGAAAAGACGGTGTTGACTATTGACACCAAAAATTAAAACGGGAAAGAATGTGAGCGTCGACAGTAGGATTTGAACCTGCGTGGGCAAGGCCCCATAGAATTCGAGTCTGTTTCCTTAAACACTCGGACATATCGAGGAGTGTTAGTTGCAGATACAGGTATTTTGTATTACTTATTGTAACTCTCATAGCCAATCAAGCTCGGTCTTTTTTAAGCTGGATTAAAGTAATTGATGTTTGATTGATTTATGATTGATAAGCTTAGGGAATGTTTTTAGTCCTCCAAAATGTTTCACTTCAAAATTAATTAGCACTTCGAGCACTTAGCTCTTTATTCTTTCCTATTCTGCAATTAAAGAAATGCATGACACTGTTTGAGTTGATTAATTAGGACCACCTGTATTTAAATAAAATATGACAATAAACCTACAACAGGAGATAAGATTATAAGATTTTTTTTTCTTATCTATATCACAGCATATTAAACACTGATTTATTAATTTATGATTTGACCCTTTAATCTAGTTTTGTGGTCTAGGTTTTCCTATATATACATGCCATGATTAAATTTCATTATAACCTTATCAATGAAGCATTAAGGAATAAACATGACTAGTCATCAAAATCCCAATTACTACTTATATTCCTCGACAGTCCTATCTGATCAAGACTGATTTGTCGCATGTTAAATACCCGAAACATCTGAATATTTTGACCATTAATCTTTAATGTATAATGCAAAATTTTCGAAGAGTGTGTGGATGAGTTGGGTATAGATGAGTTTGCGTGACACTTTTCCAGTTTAATTACAGCTACTTTAAAACTCTCAGTGATTAAAAAAATGTATAATGTAAAATAAAATTAAGTTTTGCAGTTTTTTTTTCTTATTTTTTTAAGAATTGTGCATGTGGCTATAGCTTCTTGAGTGGCAATGACATACTGACCATATTGTGCACACAAGTCAAATTCTATCATGTTTTCCAATATAAACAAGCACTTACATCGATCAAAGTCGGAAACCAACAACTTTAAAGTGATTTGCAGCTCAATTTCCAACATTTCTTGAATGACTAGTCTCTCCAATAATACTGCTAAATATTATTTTTGATGTTTTTGACTATATACTCTTCTCATAAATCATTTCACTTTTTGAAAATTTTTCTACTTACTATAAAAAAAGATTCTGAAAACAACAATATCCCACCAACAGCACGCTACATTTTACTGATAAACTTATTTTGTTCGTTTTTTCCACCCTTTGTACCTGACAGACAGCGTTGCCGAATCCACCGAAACTCCAAACTGATAGAATCATATTCAGTGACTGCTCATGTGTGTTACTGACCAAAATAATGATGAGTGGAGAGAAAAATGCTTTCTGATTTCTGATTCCTCTATCCAAATTTACACAGGGAAGGCCTACGTATTTTTGGTTGGAAAAGACTACGAACTCAATAACATTTGGATATCACAGTGGAGAGTTGGTAACGAGTATATTGACATTGGAGCAACCTAGTTAAGGGTTCTTTTTGTTTGATTTATCAGCAGTCGGTTTCGTTTGATTAATTCTCTGTGAGAGGAGTTGATCTAAGAAATTTAGTACTTTAACGCTCAAATTTGTGATTTCATCAAGTTATTTAATTTTAAAATTACAATTGCCTCGTTTCATGTAATGTCACTTTTTTTTATATATAAATGGTTCTTCCTTAAAATGTAACTAAAGGCTAGTCTTTTCAACCACTTCAGAATCCATAAAACTAACTCCTGTATATGCATATATTCAGGTTCTTAAGATGTCCATATGACTATATGTATCTGCTGTGACTAATACAATAAGTGATGGAAACAGAGGGACATATTGCTTGTATCGGATTATTGTTACAGACACAAGTTTGGATGTTTATTTAATCAACAAATACAAACATTGCTGCAATTCATATTTTTATCACGGTTTTAAAGTTTTGTCTGAAGAAATACAAGCTTTACTCTAATCCACGATTCTGTCATGATTTTAAAGTTTTGTCAAAAAAAAAAAGAACAAAAACTTTAGGATATGTTACAAATTTGTTACGAAAATTGAATGCATAGTCCATGAATGCCCCCAGCAACCACATCTCAATCTCTCGCTCTCCATGCTGCCATCGGAACTGTAATCTCTCACCATTACCATTGAAGGAATCTTATACCGGTTTAACTAATAAATAGGTTCGACTTACTAACCTCGATTCCAGCGGAAGCTAGTAGCGGAGCAGGACTAGTTCTATGTTGGTCTTGCGAGCAAACCACGGTTGAAATATAATCGGAAGTGCTCGGCTGTTTCGCAGTCTAGATGCCACACGTGTTTGTGCAGGACTCGGGACAAGAGGTCGAATCTCTCTCTCTCTCGCGGTTGAGAGCTCTCTCACTCTCTTTGTGTGTTTGTTGGTGTTCTTAGAATGGAAAGGAAGCAAGGCTCCTTATATAGCCTTCCAAACTGGCTAACAACCTAATAGACCCAATGAGCCCATTTCATCCCTAACTCAATTGGGCTTGTCAATTGACATCGGTTCACGTCCCGGTTCACACCTTGATTAACCGAGTTTGATTCTCCTCAATTGGGCTTTTCAATTGGTCTCGGTCCACGGTCTCGGTTCATACCTCGACCAACCGAGTTCGGTTCACCCGTCATGGGGACCGCATTTTCCAACAGGTTGAGCAAAGCAAACATTCAAAGGTGTCTAAGATTTCCTGTGTGAAGGAATCTTTCTTTTCTATTGTTCCTTCTTTATCGAGACCAATTCTTTTATTTAAGGACATCTTTAATCATAGTCTTCATGTTTGAGCTTTCTTCACATAAAATGGACTGGTTATGAACTTCAATTTCTTTTTCTAAAGCCCTTCCAATTCTCCAAAAGGTGTTTTCCACCACTTCCTAATGGTCTTCTTTAAAAAAAAATTAAATTCGTGAGTTTAAATAGACAGTTTGTTTATTTATTTCTTGAATTTTGTTTGCAGCTCATCGAAATAACAATTTTTATTCAACTCTTCTGCTGTTAATATCAGAGCATCATTCAACCAACTAATGACATAAAGAAGAGATAAAGTTTCCACAACTCTTTGATGTTATGCTATATAATAAAATTTTATTTGCAAACTGTTCAACTTAATTTCTCAAAAAGAAGGCGTACATGAAAGTGATAGTGAAGCATTTTTTTTACTTATTAAAGGAAGGATGTTTTTAATTGTTAAAATTTATTATATGTTGAAATTAAACTAATAAATATCTAATGTTATTTATTTCAGTTTTTAAAAATTACAGCAGCTTATTTTAAATTTTATTATTATTTAATAAAAATATGCAACTAAATATGTGAATTGGTTATATTTATTATAAGAACAATTTAAATAGATGAAGACGCATCAAAACACGTTTACTTCAATTGTGACCCTCATTTCTTCTTTCCCCCTTTTTTCTTTCTTTCGTCCCTCATTTCCCACATGAAAAAAGAGTGTTTCAAATTTTGATTATAGAAGATAAGAGACATAAATATTTGACATTTTTTATACTTAAAACTATTATCTACCTTGATTTTTTTCCCCACAAACCCAGTCAATTGAAGGAAAAATATAATAGTCTAAATTATACATATTTATTTGCCACAAACTTATGTCTTCCCAATTACAAATTATGTAACTGTGTTTGGCACAGTTAGCAGCTAAATCTTAGGGGCAAAATTAAATCTTAACCCTTATTTAAATTATGATGTTTGTTGATTAGCTTTTTTCTATTTAAATTATTTAATTAAGATATTACACTTCTAATTTTGGTGACAAATTTGATAAAATTTTTATTGAATGCAAAATAAGTTGGAATATATGATAGAATGTAAATGTAGACAACTATTATTTTGAGAATTTTGTGACAACATGGTTGTTCTATTGTTATATGCATGATTGTGCATTTTTGCTTTCCAATCAGTTTTTTGATCCTTCGATATCCAGACAGTATTCAATCATTTTCAAACAAATTAGATTCATAGAATGTTATTTTGGTAACCAAACTTTATTCGGACAATATTCAATAGGTTTCCAATTGTCCTAATTTTGGTATTCAACCTAATCCATGAAATATTATTATTTTATTTTCCAATTAGATTCATAGAAGGTTATTATTATCTAAACAATATTTAATTTGTGTTCAACTGATTTTCATTCAGATCCATGTTATATTGTTTTAGAATCCATAAGTATCGAAACAATATTCAATCAATTTCTAATCTTTGTTATTTCGACATTCAATTAAATCTATGAAATACTATTTTGGTATACAAGCAACACTCAAATAGTATCCAATCTGTATTCAACTACTTCCATATATTTTTATTTTGGTATCCAAAAAATATTCAAACGGTATTCAATTGGTATCCGATACTTAATTTTTTTTTTCCAAATGGTGAGGGCATGAATTACATGTGCTTGCACATTATAGAGGGCACGTGGATGACACACACCAACACAGTAAATGCGTACAATAGATCTAATATGCTTGTAATTTATAAAATTTGGACGATCTAATTTTTAATTTTTGAAAGTTGAGATAATAAATATGTAATTCTTTCTTTAATTTTTTAGGGTGGGATCCAAAGTTGTCCACCCCTGGTGCTACGTGAATACTCATATATTTGTGTTAAAAATATAATTTTGTATTGTTTAGGTCATTGTTGTGAACGGTTTGGTTACCTGAAATTTTCCGTCAGTGGCCATCGAAAATGCCGCCCATATTAGTTATATTCATGGGCGATTTTTCTGGCAATCCCTAAGGTCTGCTATATTCCCTCAGTCGGTCTCTGCTATTTTGAAATTAGTTGTACCACTCTCTCTCGCTTAACTCTTTTAGTATTTTCAATGTGCCACGTTGGAATTTCTAATGTCGCACGTGGTCACATTAGTGTTTATGTAATATCTCACCCGTTCCGATTAGGTTCTCTGTAGCAATCTATTCGATTCTGATTTGATCTTAGAATGTTGAGATGATGATTGGGTGTTCAATGATGGTTGATGGATGTTTTGGAGTGATTTACATTCATTTGATGTTGGTGTTGTTCTTTTGGATTGAATAGAAGAAGTGGATGAAATTAATTTTTGAATAATTTGTCTTGGTAGTCGACTAGTGGTTTTGGGTAGTCGACTAGTAGGGCATGTTCTTTAGTAGTCGACTACCAGGTTTGGGTAGTCGACTAACGGGTCGCAGATCTATAAATATCCTAAACCTGACCCTCTCGGTTCTTTCTTTTCACTCAAAACTCTCTCAAACTCATTTGAATCACTTCTCCATTACTTACCCATCACTCCTAAGTATATCTTGAGATAAGATCATCCTTTCATTCCTCTTATTTCATCAATTTCATCCTTTGATTTCGAAATCCCTTTTTGGCCGAAATTGCATGCTAGGCTCAGATTTGATGATTTCTGTTGGAATGGATGTTAGATGGTGATAGATTATGATGAACTAGGCGTAGAAGAACATAGATTAAGCTCAGTTTTGGGGAATTTAATGCATTTTTGTTGGGTTAGGGTTTAGTTTTTTGAGCAATTTTTGATCTTTTTTTTGTTATTTTGATGAAACTGATGCTAGATCCTTATTCTTGAGGTTGACTAGAGTCAATGTAGGTGATTGAAAACAATTTTTAACGGTTCAATTAAGAGTAGGGTGCTTTTGGGTGATTTTCTATCGAAGGGACCAAAAGTACAATTTTTGAATATTTAAGGACTAGGTTATGATTCTAAATAATTGGAGGGCTAAACTTGATATTTGGCATGTTTGGGGTCAAATTTAGAATATTGGAGATTTTACGAATTTGTTTGTAATTTTGAAATATTTTGATGATTGATTTGTAATTTTTAAAAGTTTGAGGACTCATCTGTAATTTTTTAGGTCTACGGGACTAAAGTGTAATTTTGTAAAGTTGAGTGATCAAACTATAATTTTACATTGATTTCGATTTTTGAGATGGGAGTGTTAGAACTTCTGTCGAAATAGTTTTTTTGTTGTCGTGCGAGCGTCTGCATCTGCATTTGCATTATCATGCATTTATGGTACTGCAACAATACAAGTATCATATCTTTGATTTTGCTTTGATAACTGTTTTAGCTTTGTGTTCAGATCAGCGAGATCAGCCAACCACTAGTGGTGCGTGACTGGGCCATCCAGCTTGGATATCCAAGTGAGTAAGATGATAGTTTCAGACACATAGGTTGTGCCTTCAACTCTATATAGTTTTTGTTATGTCTAGCCTTATCTCTGTAATACATAATAAATAATTATTTGGCTTATGTGAAAAATATGTTCTGAATATTTTGTGTATATTTTCTAAATTTAGGAGAATATGTATAAATATAACGCCACTTGGTAGGTTATGTTATGATTAGTAAATATTTGTCTACTTTGAATGTCTTTTGCCTCTGTATATCTGATCTCTGAAAGGTTTTTTATTTTATTTTATTCTTACCTTTATTTTATTGATGTTATAGATCTGTATTTTAAAGGATAAGATAGATTCAGTGATTGTTTGCCAGTTCATATTCTTACTTGCTGGTTTAATTGTTGCTTATATGACTATTTTAAATATTAATACAATAAGAATTTGTCCTTTAAATATTATATGTTATGCCAGTGGTGTATCCACTATTACATGTTTCCTTCTGCATTTCTAGCTTCTGCAAATATTTATTATTAATTGTTCTGATTTGTGACACATGTGCTACAAGGGTAAATGTAGTATTTGGTATATCATTGTCTAGAAGCCTAATTACCAGGGCAATATGGTAAGCCTTATGCCTAGAGCAAACACACTTGATCTACTATGTTTTTGGTGTCAGTAGTCCACATTTATGATTTTCTCTGTTTCTAGTGGTATAGTCCGCAATCAGTTAGTCAGTTACGAATTCTATCAGTTAGTTGTAACCTTGTCTAGATATTCTTATATGATATGATTTAAGTTTGGTAAGTCTATATTATTGCTCATTCCTTCGTTGTATATTGTTCTGGAGTTTGGCAGGGTATATCTTGCTGAAGCCCATGGACTGCAATGCTTCCAGATATACCTTTTGATCAATTCTATCTGTTGCAGCTTTGAGACCCTTAAGGTGACAGGGTACTATTTTGAGCCTCTAAAGCTGTTAGTTGTTAGCCCTTTCGAGCAAGGTACTATTTAGGCTACTAAGGCTGCTAGTTTATTTTGATATGATATTGTCAGCACAGTTTCAATATAATAAAAGTGTATGATTAGTGATTATCAGATCTGTTAGTTCTGTATGTGATGGTAAGATAGAAATATATAGAATTCCGTATAATAAATGCCATATGATTCTTTATGTATGCATATGGCATGCTTTATCTGTCTTCCGTTATATTAACCATTCTGCTTATTTGTATGTTGTTTGTCATCTGTGCAAAACATTTTCGAAATTAATTTCTGAATTACTATCTATATGTATACGAGTGTATACTAATAGGATATGATTATATATGTACATGTGGTATTTTCTAAAAACATATTCAAAATGGTTTATGTGAGGCCCGGAGCTGATATGGAGTGACGTCCCTCACTGAGTTTACTCACCCTCCCTCCCTTTAATATTTTTCATGTTTGGTTGATAGTGGTCATCTAATCTTCTACGCTCAGTGAGGATCTCTGTTCAATAGTGAGTGTCTTTTTGTTCGGGCCCGATTATCTGTTCTGTTAGTTGCTCCACACTGAAATACCTGTGGGTAGTTAGTTTGGAGTATTAGTTTGTTGACTAATTTTTATTTGCAAATGGTTAACTTATATTTTGTACTCTTATTAACTTTTATATGCATGATAGTGTATTTATTAAATTGGGTAGAAGTTCTGTCCTTCTGAGGCTTGTTCAGGATGGGCCATGCCTATCATTCGGTTTGTCTCGTACGCCGATTATGGTCCGAAAATGGGTCATCACAGTTTAATTTTTAAAGACTATTTTACCCTCATTAAATTAATTCCTTTAATCTCTATGATCTCTCTTTGATGTCTCTCCTCTTATCCACCTTATCTCTTTAATTTCCCTCTTAGGAAACCTCCCAATTATCCAAGAAGGCCTCTCTAATAGGAATTTTATTTGATGATAAGCCCCCTTGTAAAATCTGATAATTCTTTAAGCCCCTTCGGTCAAATCTCTTCATCCATTGTCCTCGTCAAGATATAATCGAATTCATCCCGATGGCTTATCAAACTCATTAGAATCTCAAGTGGATCTTTTTAAGACATGCTTTAACTCCTTTTTTCACCTTTATATGAACTCCATTGACACTTATTGTAGATTATTAGTGGGCTTTGACTATTTACTCAGTAAAATTACACTTTTATAATTAAATAAAAAACTAATTTTGAAAAATGCCTTTCAAAAATACCAATTTCAAAAAATGTCAGAAAAAAAAAACTCATTTGAAAAATGTCATATTCGTGAAAAATCGCGATATTTGAGCGTGAAATTGATTTTTTTTTGAAAAAATGAATTTCAGGGAAAACACTAAATATGATCTTCTAGAAGGACATCAATGGTCTCCAAAAGGTCTTCAAAAGGTCTCTAATAGTATCTAGAAGGTCTCTAATAGTCTCTAATGGTTTCCAAAGGATTTCTAGAAGGTCTCCAATAGTCTTTAATGATTTTTAAAGGTAGATGTCGAATAGTCTCCAATGATCTCTGACAGTCTCTGATGGTCTCCAGAGTTAGGTCTTGAATAGTTTTCGATGATCTCCAGAAGTGTTCAAAAGAGAGTTTATAATTTATTTTTATAAAAAATTTGATTTAATTGATTTTCAATTGACAATTTTTAATTAAACTAATTTATTATTTTTTTATTAATTTTTTTAATTTATTTAATGGTAATTAATTTGGTACACAAAGGTCTCTGAGGGTCTTCAAGGTCTCCAACAATTTTCAAAAATTATGTAAAAAGGTCTTTAAAAGTCTGCGCAGCAGTATACAAAGCTATTCAAAAGTCTTCATAGGTGCACAAACCTGTTGTTTTTAAACTTAATACAAATCCATAAAAAAATTTGAATAGACTAAAATAACAAAAAATACAATAAACCATAACCGCTGCACAACAGCAACATCAAACCGTAATATACCATCAAACCTTTGCCACCCCATCCAACAAACCCTAGATCTACACTATCGCCACTTTTTTGCGACGTTCGCTGTCAACGTTTACCGCTCTCTCTTCATGTGTCGAACGAAAGAAAAGAAACCACAAAGACACTGAGACCGAAGCAAACAGATCAAAAGGCAAGGATATGAGAGAAACGAGAGCAAAAAAAGAGTTAAGAGCAACAATGGAGGAAGATCTGAAGCGAAAGAGCAAACATATAAGGAGAGATAATAGATAAGAGCGATGGTTTTGAGAGCAGTTAGGGTTTCTTGAAAGGAAGAGAGAAAACGATGGAGAGAGAGAGAGAGAGAGAGAGAAAGTCGAGATAAGAGATAAAATTAGAGGAGAGAAAGGTGGGTAGCTAGGGTTTCTGAGGGAAGAGTGAGACGAAGAAAGAGTGAGACGAAGAGAGAGTGTGTGTGCAGAAGAGAAAACCAAAAAGAGAGGGAAAAAGGTGGAAAATTGATGAAAAAATAGCTTTCATTTGATTTCATCTGTCATTTTTAGAACAGATTTTAAAAAAATGGCATATGTCAAAACTAGAATTAAAAATATAGCATTCACCTAATTATCAAACTTGAATTCTATTTGTCAAAATTTAAATTTTATTTAAGACACTTGACATAATTAACTCTATTTACTCGGTCTAATTTAGCATGGGCCTAAATAAATTATTTGACTTGGCCAAAGGGTTTGAGTTGTAAATATTTTGGTGTAAACAATTCCCCACCTCCCCGCATGTTTATGGTTTGGTGAAAACTATGAACACATATATAGTTTTGTAATTTTGTAGAATTTTCAAGCTAATGTCCCCCTGGAAAAATGAAGAGGTCTTTCGCAAAAATTCTTTTGCAACATTCTTGCCTCTGTAACATTTTGTTTCTTAGATACTACTCTTCAGTAAAGTGCAAGTTCAAAAATTGTGGTGGCAATGTACAAGTTCTGAACTAGTGGACCTACCACTTATTTTAAAAATTAATTTTGACAACCCCGTGGAGGGGTTTGGTAGAGTGTGAGTGTGTGTGTGTGTGTGTGAGAGAGAGAGAGAATGATGGTGGTGGTGGGTAATAGAGATAAACTAGGATTTAAGAGAGAAAGAAGATAATTAAGAGAGAATTGAGTAATAGATTGTTTAAGAAGGAAAAAGTTTTCATTAAGGATGATGGGTTTTGAGAATTTGGTATTTCAAAGAGGGCAAACTAGTCTTTTTGTATTTTCTGTTTAGCAAAACTAACAAACAAAGTTAAGGGACAGGATGCGAACAACTAATTTTAAAATAACAAGGACCAATTAAGATAATATACCAAACTTTAGGAACTACCAGGGCATTCGCCTTAGATTCCTTTACAACCCTATCTGTAAGTTCGTAACAAACTATCTTTTCTTTTTTCCTCTATTTTTCTACCGCAAACTGTGCCAATTATCTAGATTATGGATCATGCGACCAAATTAAAATCCAATCTCAACCATTGAAAACCAAGATCACACCACAGTACCATAAAACCCAACCTCATTACACAGGAGTCGGACCAAGTGATCCCAACTCCCAAAGCTACTCTCCCCCCCCCAAAAAACACAGTCTCACTGAACAGCCTTTAGGCTGCTTGTAGTCCAGGGTCCCTGAAGTCGTCCAGTGAGATGTCTGCTCAGCATTTTTATTTTTATTTTATTAAAGTCCCCAGTTCCTAGCCCCTCAATTTTTTCATCTGTAACCCAGGGGCTACTTTAAGAATCCCGCGGGACGCCTACTCAGCTTTCCATTAAACACAATTTTATTTTAATCCCCAACTTTTATCTACTACTTCATTTAATACTTTCTACCCCAAATTCATTAAAATAAAAATAGTTCATTCAAATAAAAATAATTCGTTAAAATAAAAATAATTCATAAAATTTAAAAATTAAATTAAAATAAAAAAATTACATGAAAATTAAAATATTACAAATAAAATATTAAATATTA
>CAODLS011553908.1:0-12197 GCA_948243855.1 Flueggea neowawraea
GAACCTAAGATCAGTCTTGAAATCCTGAGCGATTTCTCTGACCAATCTCTGGAATGGGAGCTTGCGGATCAGAAGCTCAGTGCTTTTCTGGTACTTCCTGATCTCTCTCAACGCCACGGTTCCTGGCCTGAAACGGTGGGGCTTCTTCACACCTCCGGTTGCAGGGGCTGACTTACGGGCGGCTTTGGTTGCCAGCTGCTTACGTGGAGCCTTTCCTCCGGTGGACTTTCTTGCGGTCTGCTTGGTACGAGCCATTTGGGATTTGCTTCAAAGAAGATTGAGATCAGAGAAATTGGATTTGCTTTTGGATTGTATTGTGAGGAGAAATGTGATTTGGAGGGTTTATTTATAAGCGGAATGAATGGGAGAGGCGGGGGATTGGAAAATTTGGGAGCTTAGAGTTAGAGTGATTTGGGAACTGTGTGAAATTTGGGAGGGAGTGGATTTCTAAATTATTGGACGGCTAGGATTGTTCGGAGGGATGTCACGCGGATCGCTATCTGTGTGGTATTTGAGTGGACCAATGAGAATTTCTCGTTGGGCGGGAGTTCGAAACTTTTTGTGTTTCATGGCGACCGCCTACAGGCGGTTCATTGTTTTTGTCATGAATTTTGTTGGATCTTATGGCTTTTAATCAACCAGGCTTTAATCATTTTAACTGCGCCTCGTTTATAAAACTCAACAGTGGCTATGTGTTCCTTCACCTCTAAAAATTAGGAATGTTAATTCGTATTATTATGTTATTGTGTCGTAATTATATCATACCATTTATGTATCATAAATCATTGTACAAGATATAAATATTACAAAAATTAAATTTGTTTCATGTCGTCTTACAAAATCGTATTATCTTATCAGAAATTGATAGCCCTAGTAAAAATTGTCCAAAAGAGTATAGGAAGAAGCAACCAAAATTTCTAGCAAAAAAAAAAGCAACCAAAATTTAATTGAGTGAGTTATAGTTTTTTTTTATTAGGCCTCTAACTCACTAGGAAAAAACATTTAAATGCATCAACGCGCATGCCACTGCTTGAACTCCGGACTTCGTAGTCAACGGGGATACTCAACCATTAAAACTATGGCGAGTGAATTATAGTCATGGCAATGAAAAAACAGATACAAAAATGTAATTGTAGTAGTGGATGAAGCATGAATAAAAGTCCATTACATATATTACATATTGAGTGGTATCGGAAGACGTTATAAACCGTCATCAATGAGAAATGTTACATAACGTTAATATTCACTCATTTGGTACTCTACAAATAGGCATGAAAAACAACTTTAAAGGCATGCACCACTCACTACTCATACTAATACTCTATCAAAATTATTATTGACTTGAGCATCGGAAACTACAGTGGGGAACATTTTGATTTCATCATATTCTGTATTTTCTGGTATAGAGGCGATATTTTCGATTCTCGAGTATTCCAATATTCATTATTATTGTTGTCTACTTTTCGAGGCAACAATAATAATGAATTTAAAAAATAGTTCTTTTAAATCCGATTTTTGGTAAAATCAACATTCGAATCAAACTAACGAGGGAAACATAAGACTCCTGTGAACTTGCAACCCAAAAAATAATCAAATTCAAAACTCAAGAGGTGAACCAAAGTGGTTTCCAGGTATTTTCCGGATGGGCCGAACATTTGTCCTATATCTTCTTCCCTGCAAATTGTATTATAGACACAAACAAACAAAATTTGATGGAGAGTTCGAAAGAGAAAAGTAATCAAAATCCAAACAATTCGATTACTGGTAGCGAATCTAGTGATGGCATGAAAGGCACAGTTGCGGACGGAGTTATAAGTATAAAGCCATCACGGAAAAAGACAACTGCGGGGGAAGGCATCCCTCTTGTGTGGACGAATGAGCAACACTAGATTAGTCAACATTGCTTTTCAATTTTAGATACTTTCTTGTCCCAAAAAAAGGTTTTCAATTTCATTTTTTCTAAGTAGACATTGTATTTAAATAATGGTATTTTCTATTAAACGTTAAGAATATTAGGGTATATGAATGCCAATAAATATTTAGTGAATTTCAAGAATTTACGTTGGATGAGATTGAGATGAAACGATGACCCAAAAAGAAAGTTGCAAATTTCCAACCGAACAAACCCAAAAATTAGAATATGTTATTCTGAGTCCAAAGCTGTTTATAATTATTTAGAATTGAGTTGAAGATTCACTTGCCTAATAATTCCAAATAACAAAATCATTTCTTCATTAATAACTACGAAACTCAATAATAAATTTTGTTTTATACCAATAAATTCGTCGCCCGTTCTTCCGCCTATCCAATAAGACATTTACACGTTGCAGAACCTAATTAGCCAAGCCATACTTACCAAGCACGCATAACTCAAAAATATCCCCTCTTCCCCTATCTTTCTCACTGTACAATTCCAGTCTCTCCAACAAAAAATGGAGCGCTTCTCTCTCCTTTTCTTCCTCGCCTTCACGCTTCTATCGTCTGCGCTCGCATCCACCGTAACCTCATCCGATGCCGACGATCCGTTGATCCGACAAGTGGTATCGGACGGCCAGGACGATCATTTGTTAAACGCGGAGCACCACTTTGCCAGCTTCAAGGCCAAGTTTCGCAAAACGTACGCCACGCAGGAGGAGCATGATTACCGATTCGGCGTCTTCAAGGCTAACTTACGCCGCGCCAATCTTCACCAGATGATGGACCCCACAGCTGCCCACGGTGTCACTAAGTTCTCCGACCTAACTCCCAGGGAGTTCCGTCGGCAATTCCTTGGTTTGAAGAAGAAGCTTCGGCTTCCAACTGATGCTCACACCGCGCCGATTCTTCCGACTAATGATCTCCCCACTGACTTCGACTGGCGTGATCACGGCGCCGTTACTAACGTGAAGGATCAGGTACTATGTGTACATATAGATTAGTTTGGTGTTATGTTAATCAAAGACGATCAATCTTTACGGTTGCAGTTAGAATTAAACCGATTTGTAAAAAATAAATAATTAACAAAATTCAGACTCGTAATTTAAAAACAAATGATTGAATCAATTGCGTTTCTGAAAAAAAAAAAGAATTGTTGTGGTGAGGTGTAGGGATCGTGTGGGTCGTGCTGGTCATTTAGTGCGACAGGGGCGTTAGAAGGAGCTCATTATCTGGCAACAGGGGAGCTGGTAAGCCTCAGCGAGCAGCAGCTTGTGGACTGTGACCATGAGGTTTGACTCTCTTCTTTACTTCACAATCTAGTTCTGACTGATTTGGATGATGTGGTAGTGATGACTGTTTTGTGTTTTAAGCAATAGTAATGTTTTTCTTCCTGTTTTACTCATAATGGTGCCTGAAAGTCTATGAAAGAAACTTTCGCTTTTGAGAGCGCAAAACCAAACCTTTGTTTCTATTTTTCAGATTCTCTTTCCATACCATGATTTTTTTGAGCTGACTTAGTTGTTCCTTTAATTTGGTGTATAAGTTTCATGCTTTGTGGTTGCAAAGTTCTGTCTGGTATGTAGATAGTAATACTTTTTCTCCAGTCGCGCAACTTATGTAGTGATGAATTCTACAATTAAATTGTTACTTTTCTGCCTTAAATTAATCTAAATTGTTTTGTTCTTGAGATTTTTTTTTAAATAAAAAATCTTCAACTTTGTAACTTTACTAGAATGGCCTTTCTGTTCTGTGCTTACTGGTTTCAAATTGTTGAATTCTGCAGTGTGATCCAGAAGAATATGGTGCATGTGACTCAGGCTGCAACGGTGGTCTCATGACTAATGCCTTTGAATACACACTCAAGGCTGGTGGACTTGAGCGAGAGAATGAGTATCCTTACACTGGCACAGATCGTGGCCCTTGCAAATTTGACAAGACTAAAATCGCTGCATCTGTAGCGAATTTCAGTGTCATTTCCATTGATGAAGATCAAATTGCCGCAAATTTGGTGAAGAAAGGCCCACTTGCAGGTACTTAGAATCCAGGCATCATTATCTTCTTAACATTTATTTTCTTTCTTACATGCATCTCTATGACATACTAATTGAACACTTGCCTTTGCGTCGTGCAGTTGGTATCAATGCAGTATTTATGCAGACATACATCGGAGGTGTCTCATGTCCATACATTTGCTCAAAGCATCAGGATCATGGGGTGCTTCTAGTGGGGTATGGATCAGCAGGATATGCTCCCATCCGGTTTAAGGAAAAGCCGTTCTGGATTATCAAGAACTCGTGGGGAGAAACCTGGGGAGAGAATGGATATTACAGAATCTGCAGAGCTCGCAACATCTGTGGTGTGGATGCCATGGTATCATCTGTTGCTGCTATTCACACCAACCCCCGGTAGGTTACAAGATATTGCCAATATTAGTAGCTACCACTTGTAGTCCCTGTAAATAAATGTGATGTGTGATGGGCATAGTTGTATCTAAATGGTTTCTAGAACCTTTGAAGCGCCTGTATTCTTGCTGTTGTTGAAGGCACGGGGCACATTTGTAGTTTTATATATGCTGGGATTGTGTACTGAACAATTGCATTTGCTTATTTTTACCATGGATTATTAATTTATAGAATGATGATCATGGTCACTGTATATATTGTTTGTGCTGTTATTTTTTACTATTTATTTAGTTTGATTATGAAGACCAGTGATAATTCTGGATTCAAATTGCCCTGCTGCATCAGTATCAATCGACAATGATAACAGAAGCTGAGTCCAAAAAGAGAATACACATAACAGAAGGTTTCATTTTCTTATCTTCAGAAAACACCTCAAAGCGAATCATTTCAACAATCAATAATGAATTCAATACTCTGGTGCAGCAATAACAAATTCGTATGCGTCTTACTGATGCACCAAAATTTTCTGATACAGCTGTGACCCATTAGTAATTGGTAGCCAGGCATGTAAATGGCCCTGCATAAGTATGATTCTGAAAAGTTTGGCGTATAATTCGTCCTGTACTTTCCCGTGAAGTCTTGCTTCATTTCAAAGAATTACACTAGTCCTACAATTAAATCATATACAATAAATGGTTTTCCTTTGCTCTAACCTACTATTCTCTCAATAAACGTATCAGTCTTCCTCTTCACCGAGTAAAGCAAATGAAAATGGGTAGAATTTGTAGCCATCACCTTCATAAAACTTGTTCTGGAATTCTACCCAGTGAAGACGCAAGGCATGCAGGAATGCACTTAGCGTTTCCATCACCAGAAGCACGCCAACAGTGGCACATACAAATACAACTATGCCAATCATAAGAATAAAGATGCTGTTGAACCTGAAAGAAGTTGCATGTGAAATAATGTTAGTTTTACTGCCTGTTCAGAAACATGCACTTTCATTTCATCTCCACAACAGCCCACAGATGGAGAAAAGAACTCACCCCCAGGCGAGAAGTAGAACCTTTTCATAGAATACACTTGACAGCTCTGAATGCGCTAAACTGAAAGTCACCAACAAAAAACGTATTAGACCCACGTCATTTCATCTTGAAAGCGGAATAAAGTAGCAAAATTAGTCATCAAGTTTGACAGAGAAATCTGTCCTGAAAGCTGTAGATCTTAACCTTTTTTTTTTGGACAACGAGGATCTTAACCATTTTAATTGTGCCCTTCAAAATATCAAAAGACAGTAGGCAGAACAAACCTCAGGGCCCATAAACGCAAGTATGAAGCCGTGTTGGATGCTGCCACAAGAACAAACTCTATGGTATGTATAAGTTGGTAAAAAAAGACCTCACTGAATTCAAATTCTTCATGACCATGAGAACTATAATTTGGTTCCACTTCAAGTTCGTCATCAGCTTCGTCAAGCAGCGAGTAAGTTTGACCTTGATGTTTCTGCTCGTGACATTTATAAAAGACAAATTTTAAGAAGAAAAGCGTTCACGAGAAATAATAGGGCTGCATTGGAATTTAGAGATAGTAGTTATAACTCAACCTCTTCGTGTTGCTTCTTCAAGAGGAAAGGCTTTGGAAAAAGCATCCACGGTACAGCAGCAAGAGCCAGCATTAATAACACAATCTGGTAGTGAGACATGACATATGGTAAGAAGTGACGGCTACATCTTATACTATGGCAAAACCGAAAGCAATTGCACAAACAGTGACCCGAAAAAATTTATGGCCAAAGAAAAGCTGATTATCACCCAGATCATCAGTATAACTCAAGGACAAGTGAAAGGTAGCCAAACAAACTGTTCAAGAAAATCATCTATTCGGAACAAATTGGTACGTACAACGAGGTAGCTCTCGTTAGTCTATTCGGAAAAAAAAAACAAAACAAAAACATTGTTCGAACAATTATGCAAATGCATTCCGACAAGAATCAAAGTAAGCATTACTGTTACCAGATGTTTATGTCATTAAAGTAGCTCATTATAATCTCAAGATTCATCTGAGTCACTCCTAATAGAATTGACATCTTCAACTTCAATGAGTTTAGAAAAGGCAGTTTGCTTCGAGTGCCGTAAGGCTTAGGATCCACGCCAAATAGGTAAGTTTCACCAACCTTAACTAGACCAGAGGTATAAGCATCCCTGCAATTGAACGTCATAATTATAAGAAGGGCCACAAGTATTATCAATGCATATGGCTATAACTTGAACCATTTGGTACCTGCAGGACATGTCACGGAAAGCATAAGCAGAGGGACCAAACAGTTCAAATGGCACTGAAAAGAATTCATTGTATGTCAATCCGGCATAGATTGAAAAAATTGCCATCATTATGATAACATGACGGCCAACAAAAGTCATTTCCATGATAACTCCCAGCTTCTGTTGTTAAAAAGTGAGAGGACCTTAAGCATGCAACAATTACCATGAATACACAGCCAGCTAGAAGAGACTAGAAGGCAATCAGTTACCTGACAGAAAATTTCTTTTCCCTGATGATGAAAAATAGTGTTGCTAGAAGCAAGCGAATGCCATGACCCATTGATTTCAGTTTCATCAGTACAGTTTTTCACTTTTTTTAAGGAAATTTTTTTAAAGGAAGTTTTTCCGCATCCTTTTTTTTTTTAAAAGAACATGTTGATAAAATTATATTAATTCAGCTACAATAGTTGCAATTGATGTTGTTAAGGGTGACGCACTAACAGTGACTTTGTTATATTTTATACGGACAACAGGGGTGAAAATTATAGTCGTTTCAAATTGATTGATTTACTGTATGCCTACACTTTCATTTCAAATTCAAATTTTGCACAATGTCACATGAGTGTGAAATATTCTTTGAGACTCTGCATTTTTCATTCCAAAACCAAATCTCATGCTGATACATTAAAACATATGTATACTACAAATTTTTTTTTTTAATTTTTGTTTTATCATTTTTTTCATTTTATCCAATAAAATAATTTTATTTTTTTCAATTCTAGTTAAACTGAATTATACTCTATTATTTTTTTTCATTTTCATTTAATGTTATTTTATTTTCTATTTGTTGTTCTATTATTGATTATTTATTTTATGTTTTTTTATCATATTTTATGTTTTAGATGTTTATTTTTCATTTCCATTTGCTTTTGATAATATTTTTATCTAGTTTTTTATGTTTAAAAAAATTAAATCTGATCCTAAATGATTTAAAATTAATTAGTTTTATGTCTCAAAAAGAGTAATTATATTAAGATAATGAATACACAAATTTTTTTTGACTAACTGTAAGAGTAATATTAACAATCACCAACCGAAATGATTACGAGATTTCGCAAACTAACCCCCAACATAATTATGCAGTCCGAAAAATCGAAACATAATGCGTAGTGAGCCTATGTTGGAGTGCTACAACCTATGAAAAAGAAAAAAAGAAAGGAGGAATTATTATTACGTCCCTGAATTATAACGTAATTTTTTATTCAGACCCTCAGTTTTGAAAAATCTCTTATTAGGTCTACGTTTGTACACAACGTCAGTCAAGAACATATGTTTAACACCTAATTTTGGTATCTATTTCTTCAAATTTGCATATAAATACTCTGTGCAGAACTTGCGATATCAAAATTAAGAGTTAAACATTTGTTCTGGGTTGATGCTATGTATAAAAATGAACCTAATAGAAGGATTTTCAAAACTGAATGATTGAATAAGAGATTACGATATAACTTAGAAATGCAATAGTAATTACCCCAAAAAGAAAAACACAACTAGAGGATCCAATGGAACATAAACATTAAGTTAGAGAAGCATGGACTTCTTTGCGGCAGTCCAATCATCTCCACATCACCGCCTTTAATGTCTATTGAGTTAATTTTATTCACGGTCGCTAAACTTGAGAGTTTTTCCTAGCAACATCACTAAACTCTGATTTTAGCCAAAACGGTCACTAAACTTACAGGTTTAGTTCCCAACAATCAATTTGGATGGATTTTTATAAGGTCGACGCCGAAATTAACACTAAGATGCCACATCTATTAAATCGCTCCACATTGGATGACACGTCGAATTCAATACCTCCAAAAGCGTCTGACATGGCAATTGAGTTTTAGATGGACACTTTCCAAAACTAAATATAATTGGGCTCTTTCCCTTTCCTAGTAAAAAAAAAATCATCGTGACCTTCTTTGTTGCCCCTCTATACCAAGATGACTTTCCTCTCCTTTCCTTTTTCTTTTTTTATTTTTATTTTTGGTGGATCCACATATCTAAACTTTGATACCCACATGAATTTCTTCTTCTTTACCTCTCAAAATTTTCATTTTTTACTTGATTATTAAATTTAGTAAGCATTTTTTTGGAAGCAAATTAATATTCCAAGGTAAAAGCAAGTTCTTCGCCTCTCTTTTGCGGTGTTACGGCAAGAAATTGCCGCATCTCGACCCACCCTTCGCTCTTATTCGTCTCTCACAGCGATGTATCTTAAGCCATCATCCACCGCCTCTGTTATCTCTCTCTAAATTTGGTCCTTGTGCCTCCATCAATTACATCTTAAATCGATCGTGACGCCTCCTTCATGTCCAGTAGGGTGTGTATGTTTGATGGTTTTGGCTATGTTCGAAGAAGAGCGGTGGGGTTTTAGTGTAAGATGTAAGAGCAGCGGTAGATGCAGAACAAAATTCAAATGGAGCCCGACTACAAATAAAATAATATTTTAAAATTGATAAAAATCATATATTATATATAATGTGTCAATTAATTATATAATATTGTAAATGTATGTAATATATCTAAATAAATTATAAATAAACTAAATATATATATTATATATTAAGAGACTACGAATTCGAGCAAGATTACAGGACTATGTCGGACTCCCCTTAGATCTACCCATGTGTAGGAGGTTCGATCGAGATTGTTTTGTTAATATTGATGGAGACTGGTCAAGGGTTCAGTGGAGATTTTTTTTGGGAGAAATTTGCGATGTGTTGAGATTTGTTGGATTGATTTCTGGGATATATTGTGAATTTCTTTATTTATTATTATCCATCTCAAATGTTTTCAATTGTTATCTGTACCTTTTTTCAAGTTAATAGCATCTTTGTTTGTCTTATTATTTCTTAATTTATAAGTGACTGAAAATCATAGTTTCTCGTAAAATAATTTTTTAATCAAAATAGTGGAAATTTTATTAGATAGTTCAAACATAGAAAGAGAAAAAGAGAAATTTGTCAATGTTGGAAAATGCGGTCCGTCTATGATAGGGTGAACCGAACTCGGTCGGTCGAGGTGTGAACCAAGACCGTGGGCCAAGACCAATTGGAAAGTCCAATTGAGGAGAATCAAATTTGGTTAGTCAAAGTATGAACTGGAACGTAAACCAAGATCAATTGGTAAGCTCAATTGAGTTGAGAATGAAATGGGTCTGTAAGGCCCACGAGCCCAATTGAGGCTTATATAAAGGAGCTTGCTCCTTCCAATCTTACAACTCCGACAACACACAAAGAGAGAGAGAGCTCTCAACCGGGAGAGAGAGAGGTTCGACCTCATGTCCTGAATCCTGCACAGATCATGTGTATCATCTAGACTGCGAAACAGTCAGGCATTTCCGTTGACATTTCAACAGTGGTTTGCTCGCAAGAACAACATAAAATTGGTCTTACTCCGCTGCAAGCTTCCGCTGGAATCGAGGTTAATAACTCAAACCTATTTATTATACTGTTTATTAGTTAATCGGTATAGAATTCCTTCATTGGTGTCAGAGCCAACACGAGTTTTTCGAATATGTTTAGAAAATATTGTTGGTCTCTGTTTAGGATGCCTACTGTGATTTTTTGGTATTCGACTTTTCGTCTCGAAATTTGTTTTGGTTCGAGTCCGTCCGGAGTCGAAATATGAAAATTGGAGTTTCGCAATTCCAACCAAAGATTTGGGATCAACGACCTAAAAAACGTTGCTTGCCAAAATTTTGTTGTGAAATTCAATCGGGAATGTCGTCAAATCGACGAAAACCCGATCAAAAAATACTGAGTGAGGATACCAAGATGAATTTATTCATCAGATAAGAATGGCGATGTGGCGATCTGTGATTCATCCACATAGACCACTCAAAATGTGACACTTTGACCAAAATGTGGACCAATAGAAACGCGACGCGTGTCAATTAAGGCCATGTGAAATGAGTGTCGGTAGCCAATCAACGGCCGACACGTGGCAAATAGTGCCACGTAGGCGTACACATCAGTGACACATGACATGCTGACTGGATCGACACGTCATCATATGTATCCATTGATATGGTGACACATGGCATAGTGGCCACGTGTCCGACATATCATCGTGACACGTGGCGCGCGTAACGGTCGACTTGGACCATTAAGAAAGTGACATGTGACCGATTCAGATTTCGACATGTTTCTTATTAACATGTGTCACCATGCAACTGCGACACGTGGCGGCACCGTGTAGCCGGGCGTGTAGCTCGTGAAGGCACGTGGACGAGCGTGGGAGTGAATTGGGGGGCGCGTGTGGGCATGGGACACGTGTTCCAACCACCTTTTTTCTTGATTTTTTCTGCAGAAATACAATTTGATTTTTCTGGAATTTTTGGTATATTTTTCACAAATTTTTGAGTTCTTGAACTATTTTTTCCAATTTATTAGTGTAAAAATAGTACTAAAAATTTGAGATAAATTGCTTTTTTTTGCTAAGAATTATTTTGGAAATTATTTTTCAAAATAATTAATTTAAAACATACAAATATAGTTCTCATTTAGATAATTGGAATTAGATTTCAATTATTTGGAAAATACGCTGGTACATATATACCCATTTTATTTGTAATTTATTACAAATATATGAATGAGGTAAAACTACGTTGTATTGAACATAGTGTAAATTAAGGAAGAATTTATACGACTCCCAAAAGAGAATATTTTGGGACGGTGGTGGTCGTAAAGGAGATTTGATTGTGCATTAAATATGCAATGCTGATGAAGGTTCACTTACTTCATAAAAGATTATGATACTCATCACCGGTATTAGTTAAAGTATTGGTCTATACTAGAATTTCATGAAAACATGATTCCCTAAGTATTGAGGAAAGATACTTAGAGATTCTAGTGGCATAAGAACGTTTTAAAATTGATATGTCCAAGATCATCATGATCGCAAAGAGAGATCGTGAGAAGTGGGAAATCCACTTTAAGGTCATATGATTTATAGATTTTTTGACAAGTTGGCACAACTACTTATGAATTCTATTTTAACACTTTGAAAAATGTTCATTGTGTATCCAATTGGTAGACATGTGTTTAATACTATATTTTTGTAGTATTATTCTTTGGGGATATTAGCATTACTTGTGTGTTAATGTTGTCCAATGTTAATCTTTATTAACATTGAGATAGATTGATTGGATTGCATGTTGGTTTAATAAATGAAGATGATTTCATTTATTACTTTGACTTATTATTGTGTTAATTTGCCTTAATTTTATGCAATATTTTATATGTTGAATATATTGTCCAATTATTGAGTTTGTCTAAATAATTGAGATGACCAACATGGATTCCTCTAAGTCAAGTGGACTTTAAAAGTGAATCCAAACAGTCATTATTTACTGTCTATAAAATTAAATATAGTATGGTTAATTGTTAAGACCAAGATGGTAAATGTGCACCTAGTTTACATTTCGATTCAAAGCTTAATAAGAGGTTATGCTAGTTTAATTTTTGGTTGGATAGTAAATATATGTTTATTATTGAATGAATTACTTGTGTGTAACTATGTCTTATTGTTTGGCATGTTATTTGTGTGGTTCACTGCTTATAAAAGT
>CAODLS011553917.1:0-10613 GCA_948243855.1 Flueggea neowawraea
TTTAAATTTATTTTAATAAAGCTTTGAAAATATCTAGAGAAAAAGAATGTCATAATATCATACTATATAATTGGTATTTATTTACACTTTAACTAATGTTGATTGACAAAATTTAATATAGTGAATATGTTTAATTGACTAATGTTGAAAAAATAATAACATTATATAGTGAATATAGTTAATTGACTAATGTTAAAGAAACAATAGTATTATATAGTGAATAAAATTAATTGACTAATGTTGAAGAAACAATAGCATTATATAGTGAATATAGATAATTGACTAATATTGAAGAAATAATAACATATACATTATATGTTATATGTTATACGGTACACATAAATATATCATATACATTATATATGTCTCTAAATTTCAGATTGTGTATACCTTGTACACCTAAATTTATAGTTGTGTATACCTTGTACACCAAATTTTTATGTTTTACACCTTTTGTACACAAAAATTTTAGGTTGTGTACACCTTTCTACACCAAAATTTTATGTTTACTAAGGTATATAGAAAATGAAACTTAGGTGTACAAAAGATTTACAAAAGTCTATACCATGAAATTTAGGTGTACAAAGGTGTACACAACCTTAAATTTATGTGTACAAAAGGTGTAGAACATAAAATTAATGTGTACAAAGCTTAAAAATGCTATAAATATATCATATATAGTGAATATAGTTAATTGACTAATGTTGAAGAAATAATAGTATTATATAATAAATATGGTTAATTGATTAATGTTGAGGAAACAATAACATTATATAGTAAATATAGTTAATTGACTAATATTGAGAAAACAATAGTATTATATAGTGAATATAGTTAATTGACTAATGTTGAATAAACAATAATATTACATAGTGAATATAGTTAATTAACTAATATTGAAGAAATAACATCACTTTTGAACACTTTAACTAATGTTGATTGATTATAACATTATATAATAAATATAATTAATTAACTAATATTAAAAAAATAATAATATTATATAATGAATATAGTTAATTGACTAAGATTAAAGTTACAATAGCATATACATTACTATTATATGGTACGTTGTGTTGTACCTTCATGACAGAGAGGGCATAACTGGAATAAGGAGATTGAGAGACGCGGAGGATGGGGGAGTGGTGGATTTTGGGGACTGGTTTGGAAGACGTGGCTCTCCATGGCGCATCCTTCTGAAGCGAAGCTGCTCCTTTCTTCGACATGACTGTTGATCCTGGCTCAGCTAGGGTCTGTTCTGAGCTGTATCGGAAGCTGCTACAGCAGCGAGTTGTGTTTATGATGACGATGAAGATAAATAATATTTTCTTTAGGAAGAAAACTACGGATATTATGGATTGTGTATTTGTTGGAGTCCAAGAACTGGCAACACCAGGAAGCAGACTAGACCTTATACGTTGCCGTATTCTCGATCTCCATTTTTCTAATCTAAAGCTTGCCTTTGTTAAGAAAAATGAAATCCTTTTTGTTAACCAATTTTTTTTTTGAAAAAAAAAACAATAAGTTTGTGGGCGGAATAATAAATCACTGATGTTAAAAAATTAAAAAAAAATCACATTATTATCTTATTTTTAGCATAAATGACGTATTTATTTGAGATGTATTAAAAAATTATCTCAATAATCTACTCTTAAAAAGACATACCCTCCCTAATTTTTTATTACACAATTTATTTCTATCAAATTTAACTCAAACAAATATACTCAAAATGTATTATATTATTTACAATTTTTAGTACGAAATTCTTTTATCAAATCATCTTTTTCTGATTAATTCATATTCGACTAAATAAAATCTTTAAAAAGAACTCTTCTTATTGAATAATAAACTCAACTCAAAACCTATGAATTCTGTTTTTACCATGTAATTTATGTGTACATCACTCAAACATGTAGTAGAACTGAAGTATGCATCAAATTGTCAAAAACAGATTAATTAAAGAAAATGTCAAAAATAGAAAACAAATCTTTAATTTCTATAACTGGACTATCTGCATTCTACAATTTTTTTTAAAAAAAAGAAAGAAAAAAAAAAGCTCCTCGAAAATGGATTGTTAATTGTTTAAAAAAAAAAGTTCCTCGAAAATGGATTGTTAATTGTTTCAAAAAAAAAAAGTCACCTGGTGGAGCTTTTCTTGATTTATAGAGGAAAAAACTGAAGAGGAGAGGAGGATTCAAAGGGAATACAAATCAATTCCTTCTCGAGCAGCATATTACTAACAAATTCCGTATATCTCAAATTTACATTTTAAGACTGCTTTCTTTTTCTGACATCTTTGATCAGTGGATTGAGATCAAAAAATAAAATAAAATAAGAGAGGAAGAATAAAAATTACGAAGTAAAAAAAAAAAGAATAGCTTCAAAATGGGAGGAGTGCTTTCATCAACTAATTCAACTCCAAACCATCCATTTCTTTGGACGGGAACGGTGGACCTTCCAATTCCAGACCTGAGACATTGCTTATACGGTGACCATATCCTCTCCTCTCTCCGCCGCCACATCACCCAGTCTCTTCCATGTTAGTTCTCGCTGCTCTTCTACCTCTTTGGCCCTAGACTCTTTCTCTGTGTACTGCCTCTGACATTCTTCAAATAGCTCAGTGTCCATTTCCAAGAACATTTTACGGACGTTGACGGTGAGCCCATGAACTGCCTGGTTCCAGTGAGACTGGATATTCTTCTCCAATGCCTCAAAAATAATTGGTAATACAACACTGCGGTTTTGCGCTATCAGGCCCACGATGTGCTCGTTATTCCACAAAAAAAGGGATCTTTCTGCAACCTGCAACACAAGAGGACCCAACTTAAATCTTCAACAAAGAAATAATAAGTTGTCACTGATTCCACACAAAACCAAAGAATGCCATCCATGGAGTTGATTCAATCAGAAATGAGAAAACCCACTGATTAAGAACGCCAGAAAGCCAAACAGACCAGGAAGAGAACCTTATGCCTAGAAACTCAAATACCGCTACAACTATCAATTGATCCTTCGCAAAACTAAGACCTCCATCGTTTGAACCAATTAGGGAATCCCTGTCATGCGTAAAGCATGATAATGGGATCGGATAGAAGTACAAGAAATCTTACTTCTCATATATGCAAATCAGAAAAGAACAAGCTTAATAATCCTAACCATGAGAAATGAAATGTATATGATACTGCAGGCTGCAGCATATGAAAGCATACTTAAAGTCATAAAGCAAACTCTCACTCCAGTCAAGTGCTTTGCATAAATTATCTACATAAAATTTAGCAGCATGATGTCAGCAAGAAGTTAGAACATCAAATGAAGCATCATCAAATTACAAATTTTTACTGGAAATGTGTGACATAGAAGGCAAGCATCAGTTTTCACGATGAAAAAGGGTACTGAAGTAAAAGATAACAAGACAGCTTTCTGGAAAGCAACCTCTCTAGCTCATTGTGGGAATAAACATACATAGTTTTCCTGAGTTAAAAAGGAAAAATTAATCAAAAAGTATTATGTTACAGAACACCAAAGAGAAAACGACAAAAACAGACTACAGGACACCACAAGACTACAACTGATCATCTATTAAGGAAAATAGCTCTTTTTCTAATAGAAAGAGATGATCATTCAGAATCCTTGTTAGCTCCTTTGCTAGGATTTATTTACAAATCAGCAAGATTTAACTATCCCAATGCACAATTTCAAAATGCATGCATAAGTAACCAACAGTAAGAAAGTTATAATAATACTAAAACAACTAAACAAGAAATATGCATGCAACCACCAAGCAGAAAGAACAAACTGTGAGAGAGGTGTCAACAACAATTGGCGCTGTTCGGTAAACTCCAAGATACCATCTCAATGACCACGTAATGGCATTTATACAACTTTTTAACACCAATCAATAGCGTCCAATTTCTAAAAAAAACAAAGTACCTAGCTTTCAAAGCAAAATGTCGGGACAATTCAAAATTCATTCACAAACCTGAAAATGTGAGCTAGTTAGGCAGCGGGCAATCTGTCTGAAAAGAGGAACCATGCAGCGCTGGAACTCTGCAGACTGTGTAGCTTCAAGCACTTCTTCGAGCTCTCCAAGAAAGAGAACTTCCTTCTGGCAATTAGTCACAGGCCAATACTTCAACAAACCCCTTATAACCGTATCAGCCAGCTTGTAATCCTTCTCAACAAATTGAGTGATACAATAAGACAGCTGCTGATGATACACAGTAATTGGCTTGGGTTTATGCAGCGGTATAAGTGCCCTAACAAGGAACAACTTATGCTCCTCTTTCATCGGCAGTGCAAACCCATTAATTATACTCCCTAGAATCTCCAAAAGCTCCCCAATCCCACTATGCCTCTCAGTTTCATATATAAACCGATAGAATATATTATTTATAGCTTTCCTAATAAAGGGTCGATGCACCATAAACTTTCTGTAAATCCTATGAAATATAGTTTTTAAATACTCCCTCTCTCTCGGATCCTCAGAATCAAACAAATCAAGCAATTTCAATACAAACGAATGATCAATATACCTCTTGGCAACCTTCGTGTCCGTATCGGACGACACGACGTATCTCAAAAGGAGCTCATAAACAAGCTGCAAATGCGGCCATGAGGGTTCCAAATACGGCTCCTCCTCCTCCGGATCAGTAGCTTCCTGACCCGTATTTTCGTGCGAAGCCGGTGGCAAACAACGGAACATATTCACCGAAACCATCCGAATCATTTCTTCCTGACAAGCATCCGTGATTTTACCCGACCCGGATTGTGTAAAATCAACGAGCTCCAACAATGTCTGTCTCTTGATTTCCTTCTCCCGAACCGATTTCAACGTGTCTGAGAAATCTAATTGGAAGCAACAAATCTGCAGCTTTCGGAGAAACAGACTTTGCCTTTCCGACACCGGCACGTCCCGAAACAGCGGCAATGGCTCCATCTTATTCATCGGCGGAGGAAACGCGATCGCCGTCGACCCCGTGTTCGGACTCGGAGGTCCAGGAGCGGCTCTCGACGAGTGATTAGCCACCACATTTGTAGCCGGACCCCCCGAGTTCCGGGTCAGCCCGAACCCGTAATCATTATCCGATTTCGAGGACTTACGTTGCCCCCCTTTAATAATCTTCTTCAACATTATAAATCGATTCTTCTTGTGCGCGTGTTAATTCGAAAAAACAAACAAACCCTAACCCTAAACTGATGGTGGAGATGGAAGGAGGTTACAATGGAGTGGAATGCATGGGATAATAGCCCTGAGGAGGGATTATCGGATCAGGTTTTGGATCGGAGTGTAATAAGTCAGAAGATAATGGATCTGGTGAGGTGGTGATTGATAGAGATTGATGGCTGTGTCTTTGAATTGAATTGATTCGAGGTGGCGAGTCATCTGATACCGATCACCGGAATGTGCTGGTCAGCTGATCGGACGCCGGAGATGATGCTGCGAGAGGGAGGGAGAGATGAAAAGAGGGAGGCTGAGATTGGGGAGTGTGGAGAGTGGAAAATTATTGTGGTAAACTGGTAATGGAAACTTAAACAAGGTTGGAAATAAATGGGGGAAAAAAATAGAAAAAATATTTAATTAATTTTCAGAATTTGTTAATAAGCTAGGGACTAGAAAGAAGAAAAAAATAATGAATATGGTGCAAAAATAAAAATTTAATAATTAATTTATATACATGTGTAAAAATAACTACCACTTAAAAGTTAACAAATGGTAAAATATCAAGTTTAAATATTGTCACTCCCTCATGAGTAAATACATGTACACATGACATATTAATTAAAAAGAAGAAGAAAAGAAAGGAAAAGGGAGATATTTATGCATATAAGTCAGCAATCACCCCAACAAAGTATATAAACCATCTCTTAATTTAAACACAGCCACACAATCAATATCCTAGTCTCCAAACTCTGTTTAGAATAGCTTACATACACAAAAACCTTTCTTCACCACGAAATCAAAGCATACATAAGCCAAAGGTAATTCTAAACTCATAGTAACTCTTGATAGGGTTCTGTTTGATTTATATTTTCAAATTTGTTAGAGACAGAATTTCAAGAAACAAAAAGAATGAAACTTGTATATTTATGTGTTATATATATTTCTGTAAAACATTTTAGTTTAATTTTGTGTTGTTTTGTATTTATGGTTGAAAAGGCATGAATTGCCCTAAATACAGATTTTGTAAGAAAAGCTTGTTTGGAAGCTAATTTTAGAAACCCTAGAGACCGAATTTTGACATATTCAAAACATGAAAATTGTAGATATATATGTCTTATAGGGTTATGATAAAGGGGGTAGCTTAATTTCATGTATTTAGATATCTATAATTGTTTATCTAAGACTGGTCATGTTTATAGTTTCGTATAATACAACTTGATTATAGGTTCAGGTGAAAAATTTATTAAGATTTACGTATTTTGAATTAGAATTTGATATTTTTCAAAAACATGGGTATGTGAGTTTAGTTTCTAAATCAACAAGCCGTTTTTGATTTGGAGTTGATTATAATAAACCATGATCAAAAAACTAAGTAAAGGTTTGGATGCCCTGTTACAGCCCTTAACCTAAATTTGAAAAATTTTCAAATATTGTGAAAAATGAATTAGAAAACAAGGTTCATGTGGTTATAAAGATATGTTTGTCTAGTTTATGACCCAATTTACATTGATGAATTTGAAGTTTAAATGAATGAACTATGGTTGAAACACTAAATAATGCTCAGTCTGCCATGAAGTCAAAGCAGAACAGAAGATGGTCTGACTTTATACATTCACCATAAATTGTACCTAGTGAACCAGGAATCCTACTTTATATGTACAGAAAACGTAGAATGTCTAATTTCAAATAAAATTTATATCAAGTTAATAAGAAACTTGTAACTCCAGATAAGTTAAATCGAACATTGACTATCCAGTTGAGATTATACTGAAAAGACTACTATAGGGACTGTTTTGTTACGCTTTCAACAATAGGGATTCAACTAAAACATCATATATCATAACAGGGGAAAGAGAATGATAATAGATCCTTATAACTTAGAAATTTAATTCAATCATAGATTAAGTAAAATAAAAATTTCCATCATTCGCTAGGACATATAGACTAGTTGAATAAGAATTTGTAATTAAGGGATTAGTCTATAATATTATAGAAAAGCGTATTTGATATTGATATACATAATTTTAAAATTGTGTACATCTAGAGAACCCGAACAATCGTAGATTGGAAACTTAAAAGTTATCGGTGTTTATCGTGCATTGGAGACACATGTGAGTATAAACTCGAGATTAAATTCAAATGTATGTGATATGATTTGTGTTCAAAGTTGTGTTATTGGTATGATTACTTGGACAAATTGGTGACTAGTTGAATTTATGTGATTTATATGTTATGTGTTGAGAATGTCTATATGGTCTACTATATGGATTCGTTGAGAATGTTATATAGTTTGCTATATGGATATATTGAGGATGTCTAATGTACATATGGAATGGAATGTTTTTACATAGATATTGATTATCAGATGTTTCACGTGTTGATACATTTATACTGGACTTAATAAAGGCGTTGTGATCATCATGTTTTAGTATTCGCAAATTATTACATCAGAGACCTTCGGTTCATTATCACACAGGAGACCTTCGGGTCATTATTACATAGGAGACATTTAGGTCAATTTTCATACGGTACTGGTCAGCCAATTACACAGTGGCACACGAGAAATCTTGGGGTGATACTTGACTTGTTTGGTCACAACATATAAAATGGAACACAATGACATATGCATATATTTATATGACATAATGAATCAATCATTTGTTATATGTTTGTGTTTGCTTGAGTTTAATTTATGACAGTTTATGTTTATTGAGTTGCAACTCATATAAAACACAATATTTTTTCAGGTGACAATAGCTAGTAGATCTTTTCGATAAAGTTGGAGCAAAAGTCTATAGATAACAGCATGAGTCACAGGTTGGCAGGCTAGTGCTCTAGACTCCCTCATCCCTAACATTTGCATATATAGATAGCTAAATTTTGATTATGTATACTAAATTTTAAGAATGACTTGTTTATATGACTTGTACTGATGTGTATAGTTATGCTTGCAAAAAATATGTATGTTTTCTTGTTAGTTTTCCATATTAGTATATGGTTTTATATAATTATATATTTACTGATTAAATTACAATGACAGTATAAAGGTGTTATATATAAATTGTTGACATTTTATATATTACTTGTTAAACTAATATTTTAGTGAATATGTTATATTTTATTTGCATGTAATAGCTTATGGGCTTGTTTGGAAGGAATAGTATTTGATGTATTTTATGTAGTTTTTATAATGATTGATAGTAATTATATAATAAAAAATAAAAAAAGAACATCTTTTTAATAAATATTAAATATATAAAATACAAAATATTGTGTCCGCCAAACGAGCTCCATAGGTATTTTTTTTTTGGGAAAACAAATAAATTGAAAAAAAGCATATTTAGATGTAATAAATCCCGTGGATAAAAATAAAGAGAACAAATGTAGCTATTAGTGAGAGAGGAGGAGTAGAGTTAGAAAATGAAACACATATAAGCGAAGAAGCGGTAATAGCAGTCTCGATGTGTACATGTACCAGTACTACTTTATCCAACACTTTTGGAACGGATAAATACGAGCTGATTTACAGTTTTTTAAGATAATATATTATATATTTAACATATTATAATTATTAAAAATATATCAATCTTTTTATTTTTTTATAATTTATTAATTTATAATTTATTTTTTATTTTTTATTTAATTTATTAAAATTAAATATTTTATAAAAAAATTATGAAGTTATAAATTAACTCTCAATTTTTTATCATTAAGTTTTAAATTTATGAAATTAATTTTTATTTTTAAAAAAAATTGATATATGAAATATTAAAGGTTATCCAATTAGATTGAATCTTTTCTCTTATATTGATTATTTTATTTGAATTGTTTAAGCTTTGTTTGAAATTACAACACCGTCATGGTTTGCATCTTCTGTTTACCCTGTCTGTTTTTTTTTCCAGAAAAACGCCATCTGTTGAAATATGTTTTAAATAAATAAATAATATTGTGAAGTATTTTTTTAATTTGATGTTTGTTTAATGCAGAAAAAGGAAAATTATGGTAATTTCACACACGTGCAATGGCCGGCGCCAAAGACAAATGAGTTCCGAATAAATAAAATATATAAGAAAATATTAGATAATGATCCCCTCATGGTTTCATTGTGGCCCCACCAAATAAACCTTCTCCGTTCACTCGGCACCATGTGTCTCTTAAGTCTCACCTTTTTGTAAAAACTCCCAGTATTATTTTAATAGGAGGGATCCATCTATATTAGGCCCAATTTTTTTTAATTTATACCAATTTTTGTTACCTATTTATTTTTTTAGTTTAATCCAACTATTTTTTATTAAAAAGTTAAAAAATCTAAAATTAATAATAACATTCGGACATTTCAACTAAATTAATACTCTTTTAGTGACTTTTTAATGCTCAATAGCTCTATATTTTATTAAAATAAAAAAGAAAATAAATAATAAAATGTTAATACAACTCTATAAGGGCATTTGAGGTATACAAATGTCTTAGAAAATTAGACAAAACGAAAAGCAATAAATGCTTAGAATTTAGTATAAATTAAAAAAAAAATTATTCTTAAAATAAGTTGAGTCATCTCTTATTTTATTGTCACTCGATTATGATTTTTTTTGTTGAAACATATAAAAAAATAAAATTTAATAAATTTTTTTTAGTTAAATAATATTCTTCAATGAATATTTTTTTTTCAACAATTTGTGTTGGACCTCTTTTGTATGTTTATTATATAATTTCTCAATTGTATTGTTCTAATTAAATAATTTACGTTTTAGATTTATTAAGTTTTATTTTCTTATACTTCTTTTATTTTATATTTTTTTATATTCTGAGCTTATTTGACTTGATATCATCTCTGTTGCTAAATTTTTAATTTTTATTCTACATACATCAATATTTTACTTAAAGAACGTTTAAACAAAAAAAATCATTTTATTATTAAAAAATATCTTTTTATATAAATGTCAAGTAATACCTGTGTATTACACTGTAAATTATAATAATATAATTTTAATTAAAAATAATTTTTTAAATAAACTATATAATAGCAAAAATATATGGTCTAACTAATTTGAAAAAAAAAATAAGTTGAAAGTTGAGTTAAGTGGATAGTTAAAATGTTAATTGGAGCTCTTGAAAAAACAAGTCATTGGAAAATATTGTCTAACTAAGAAAAGATCTAATATTTAGTTATATCTCACAATTTCTTCTAAAAAAATAATTAAACTCTTATATAATTTAGAGAAATAGTAATAAGAAGTAGGTATAATAATCAACATGTTATTTATAATAAATTAAATAATCAAATATATAATATAGGAAAAAAATTATTTTAGAGTAATAATCAAAATTAGTTCTAACAGTGAACATGTTTATTTATAATAAATTAAAAAATCTCGTATATAACATAGGGAAAAGATGATATTTTTGTATATAGTGTAAAATATGCCAATATATTTTAACTTAGTGCATTCAT
>CAODLS011554070.1:0-22409 GCA_948243855.1 Flueggea neowawraea
GCAAGCAAAGTATTGGAAAACCTACATACAAAGACGTTTGTATGTGTGCAAGGTGTTGCAATTTTTTTTAAACTAATTTTCCGGATGAACACAGGTTTACAATAGCGTGTATGTGTATTAATTAGGGCTAGGCAATGAGTGGCTCGGTGGCTTAAGGTTAGGGCTGGCTGGGTCGTTGAGGTTTTGGCTCATTGGTTTGAGACGAAGGCCTTAGAGCATGTACAAAAGACTCTTTAAATACGTTCCTTAAAATATAATATTATAGTATTATAGTTGTCTTGAATTTTAAACCCAATTTTATTCTCACTTACAATTTAACTATCTTCTTCAATAATTTACTAATAAATTAACTAATAATTTTAATAAATCTACAGTTTCTCAACAAAATTAAAAAAAATATTATTTACTCTTTAATACTATTAATCTAATTCATCAACAAAATATTTATTTTTTAATATATTATTTCGCTAATACATAAATTTTAAAAAAAAAATTAACACACAAACAAAAATAAAATATAATTTTTTGAGACTCCTTACAAAGAAGCTTCTTGGGCATGCTCTTAGTGGTTGAGTTAAGGTAGTTTTGAAGTTAACTAATGGTCTAGACTTAGCGATGGTCTTCGTGGAATTCACCATTTAAACTATTAAATGTTATGCTTTTCACTTAAAAAAAACTAACATTTAAAATTTACACTTTAAATGAATACATCATGTAGCAATAGTAATTTTCAGGCTCAACGCGTGTAGTTCCTTAAACTTGCTCATTTTTAATAACTTAACCCATCAACTTCCCATAACCAGTCGAACTTATAAGAATGCAATACTGAAACTCTTAACAGTTGACATTTAACTAAATGTGTATTTCAATCAACTCTAGGCTTGTATGAACTCTAAAAATGACTAATGTGGTTGTCAAAAAAACTAAATGTCTATCCCTAATTAGTACACATACACGCTATTGTAAATCTGTGTTCAATATTAAATATGTGGAAGATAGAGAATGTCACAATCTGAGAACACGTAGCAGTGCAATGGTTTTTTTTTTCAACTATCTGGTATTTGGAATCTCTTAGTTCCGACTAATCGGACGGGATAGGATTCCGAAAGTTTCCCTCAAGAGTTTTAAAGTAGTTGCGTATCCAGAGCTCGAACTTGAGTCCTCTATCAATTCATCGACACCCTCTTAAATAGTGCAGTGGATTTTTGGCACAAGTTTCAAGTGTGTTTTCATTTTGAAAATATTAAAAAGTGGGGCCATATTGGTTAGAATGTTGGGTTTATTGGTGGTCATCGGCGTAATTAATTCCGAAAGGAACTCTAATGCAGAAAATACGAGGTAGAGCTTTTGAAGTTTGTCAAAGTTTGGCCCCATCACTCAGATTTGCTGACTTGCTGTATTTTATGAAGTTTGGAAAATTATACACGTGTGGTCTTCTTCTTTACCTGTTGATTAATTCTGCTCATGTCTAAGCATATATACTTGTTGCTATCCAAAGACATATTGAAAAATATATTATTGAAGTATATACATTTATCAAACATATTTTGAAAAATATACCGAGTAACACTATCTCCATCGTATTTCGAGTGTATACATTTCTGAAATAATAAAAGTATTGTTGGTAACATACCGTGCAAGATTGTAATTTGCAAGTTAAAGCTGTGAAATTTGGGAAGTCATCAAGAATTTCTTGCAGGGTATGTTACCAATGGTTGTAGAACTACTGTGTTGGTTCTTGAGCAATTTTAGCACTGTGTTACCTGTTCTAATATTCGATTTGTATTTTCTGATCTATAGTTATGTGGAACATTCTCGCGTCTAATATTTCTTCGTCTTGTGCGCAGTTGGAGTATCTTTTCTAATGAGTGTGCTCAACACAATTTGGTAACTTCTACTTTGCTAATTTAGTGGATCATTATCTACATATAGTGTTGAAAAATATTACTCATTAGTTGTAGCTGTTTTCAATTTGCTTCTGCCACATGAACCATGTGTAGAGCTGGCCGTTCTTGCCATGATAGTTCAAGGTCCCTCATTACTCTAATAGCAATTCATTTTTGTTGCATTTCTAAAACCCTTCATTTTGATGGTCTCTTTCCTGATTTAATTTTGGTATGTTCAACTAATATATTTATACCCAACAATCTTTACTGTAATTTAAGAAAGACATATTTTTCTTTTCTTTTACTGTTAAATCATTTGGTATCTAGATATTTTTTGATAACGGGCTAATATTTCTTCACAAAACCATTATAAATGACAAAGCTTTACTGTACTTTTAACCTTTTTATATCCAAAACTCAAGTGTTACTCTCTTTACTTTTTTTTTAAGCTATTCAATTAGGCTACTGATTTATAACCTGTTCTTTGTCATATGCTCTTCAATCTACTAAGAACAAATACTGATCTCCAATTAATGTGAACTTGAGAACCACATTGTTTGATACATACAAACATGACATTCAGATTAAACCTCATAATTTGATAGTAAGTAGCAATCCAATAGTTGTTCTTTGGCTTGGTTTTCAACAAATCGAGCACTGCTTTTCAGAGTCTCCTTGTTCTTCACCTTCAAAGATGCAGAGCACATCGCTAGCTTTGTCCCTTTCAACCCCATCTTTTCAAGCCACATAGTCCTATACATGGCACCTCCGAGTGCTCAAGATCATTCAAATCTTCCTCAACCTTGCTACTTCTCTAAAATTTCTGGTAAGTAACACTTACAATGGTCGCAGAAGTGTTTTTACTGCCTCATTTTCATGTCTCAATGGACCGGCATTAACTCTGTTGTTTTCAAGACATGGACTTGATCGTTTCAGGGTCAGGGCAGCGTCAGTTCCTGAGAGCTCTAGTGAGAATCAGACATCAAATGCTCTCATCAGAACTCTTCAGCTTGGAGCCATGTTTGCATTGTGGTATCTTTTAAATATTTACTTCAACATCTTCGACAAACAGGTTTGTTTATATCAAGTTTGACATGCTTCTATTGAGCCCTTTTTAGTTAACTTGATCTCTTTTTTTTTTTTTCTGTGTCTTGTTTTTTTTCAAATAGTAATTTTTTTGTTGAGTGGTGACTGTATTGTGTTTATATGTTTCCAAGACATTCCTTGATGAATCTTTGACAATTATTTAGCTAGTCATGTATGCAATTGACAAATTCTGATAAGAAATTTATGATCAAGAAGAGATATGGAGTGGAAATGTGCATGATTGTGCAGCAAGAACAAAATGTCTTTAATTCTTCCAGAAATGCAAGAAGCTGTACCCTGTTATACTGTCTTTGTATAGATTCTGCAGATGTATCCATTTCCAGCAACGGTTACAGCATTCCAACATGGCTGCGGGACATCAATGATTATCATGATGTGGGCACTGAATCTCTACCCCAGACTGCGCCTTACTCGCTCACAGGTATTTCGGTTACTGTCCATTATGATGCTGTTGCTATTTTGCTCTGCAAGTACCAAAAAATGTGTAGTATTGCTTGAATGTAAAGTCATTTTCCAGCTTGCGGCAATCCTGCATCTGGCTCTAGCACACACAATGGGTAACCTGCTCACGAATGCCAGTCTTGGAAAAGTTGCAGTTTCATTCACTCACACAATCATAGTGTTCAACTTCTATGAATAATAGTGTTCACCCTCAATCATGGACTCTTAGAAAATTTGTTGCCAAGGTTGAAACAATTTGCTAAATCTTTAGGTACTTTTGCCACTTAAGATCAGTTTACTGCCGATTAGAATATAATTCAGTAGATGCTAACTTCTGCAAGTTCTTTTGAACTTTTTTCTTTTGTGGCCTGACTCTTGGACTGATGGACTTTTACTCTCGTCACCGTTTATTTTGGGGTATGCATCTATCTCGATGCCTTTCTGTTAATTTCTTCAAAACTTGATTACACTTATTATCTACATATTTTAGTAGATTTTTTTTTTTATTAGAGATGCAGATAAAGTGATTAAGAAGGATTCATCTCAGATTTTGTGGAATCATGCTATCTACTTTATAACAACCTTAGTATTTAACTAGAACCATATGTACTTGTGTTTCAATTGTATTTGTAGTATGTAGCACTGCTTTCCATGTATGGATGCTACCAGTATCATAAATGAGAGCAGTTTGTTTGCATCCCTCGTGTCAAGATATACCTGGCAATGAGAGATGCTGAATCTTTATATTCAGCTTGATTCCCTTCATGCTTTGGTTCATCTGTATTTTCCTTTCTCTGGAGCCAAGCTAAGAGTGCGGGCATGGCTTTTACGATCCGATTGCGGGCAAGGTACGATAGTCTGAAGCAACAACTGGAATGTTCAGACAGCTAACATGATATAGCATACAATCGGAAGATAATTTGACTATAGCATTGTCGATTCATCACAAATACACAATTATATTTAGATTCCCAGGACTGTAATCCATTTTGTTAACGCTCAACTAGCAGTTGCTTGAACAAAAGCTCTTATTATTTCAATGAGTGCACATTCTCTTTCTTTGATTCTGCCAGATTTGAAATATACGATTTTGATGGCTACAGTGCTTTGAAAATACCCTCTCTCGAGGATTCTTGTTTAGAAACATACACAATATGAGGTTTACTCATGATATAATTTGGCTATTGTAGTCAATTTCATGTTAGTGTATTTACATTGAATCAAGTAAACTATCAACGACTACTGTACTCATTTTTTCACTGTACTCATTTTTTCACTAAAGGTAGCTGAGTATTTTTCGACATCTTTTGTGCTCAGGTCCCTGCTGGTTCAACACTAACCATTTTAGTCCCTGACCAAATTTGATCATTGATCAATGTATGTTGGTAAATACTGTGTCTAGCTAGCACGAGCCTCCATAATATAAAGGTTATTACAAGCACTGATACTTTTCATGACCAACCATATTTTCTCACCATAGGAGGATCATCACCAAGAAAATAAAACCCATCTTCCTTCACATACCAAGAACATTTGCTTGAACTTTGACACAACGTACTTTCCTTTGTAGGTCCTGTTCTAAAATACATCAATTGTTGTATCCTTGACTTCCCATTTCATGTTGCACCAGAATAAAGTTGTACACCAGATATTTACCTAGAAACTGAAGTGAAACTCATCTCCAAGCCTAAGGTCATGGATGCCAAGATCGTCAGCTTTGGATTTGCAGTGAATGGTTAATGGTACCTTATTGGGAGCCATATCATTTATAACATAGACATGATATGTCTATAAAATGTTTGTCTTTTCGAGCCTGTGTGGCGGTTTTGCACTGGAAGCAAAATAAAATGATGAGAATATAATAGATAAACTAGAAATAAGTAAGAGTAGTCATGATTTTTGGCAAATGATATGTTGCTTGATAATTGTTGGGAGGTTTCAGAACGAGATGACGTGTACGAAAATGTGTACACCTATGCACTCTCGGACAAGATGGACAAGGGTAACCGCGTAAGGTGAAACGAGAGGGTTCAGATATGCCTGGCAACCCAATACTTTAAATGTGAGGAAATGAACGAAACCGAAGTGGATTGTAGGTACCCAAGTGACGGGTGAACAAGTAAAACCAATCAACTAGAGTAATGTAAGGGAATTAAATCACTTGTGAAATGTATAAGAAAGCAATAAAGGTAAGGGCAATATGGAAAGCAGTAATTATAGACACTAATGAACACAAGTTCTAAATGCTCACTTGATCAGCAGAGGAATTATTAGCATTCACCATACTCCAGTAAACAAATGAACAACTAAACTACTGTAGATAAAGCTACAAGTGCAAGAACCAGAAATGAAATGCCGAGAAATTAAATTGCAAGAGTTTTGTTTATTTTTTCCGTCCAATGTCTTTTCACTCTCTTCATATTTATACTGTGGGATCTCGGCGGTTAAATCCTGAGTTTTTGCTCCACATTTTCGAGGCTCAACTCCTCTTAGCATGTTCAAGTCCCACGTTCTGGTAACTTCCCTTTGAAGTGTCCTATTTTAACTCTTCCTCGGACAAGTATAGATGTTTCGTTTATGACTTCATTCAATCTTCCCTCTGGTGTTAAAACATGCCCGAGCTCCAGTCGAAATTAAACTTTCAGATGGAAAGTATAACAGATCAAGTATTGCTTTCATACAACCTAGGAGAAGCTGGCCTACCCGAGGGAAGTGCATAAAGCTACATAATGCTCTCTGAGGACTAAATTAACCTATCCGAGGAAAGATGCAACTGACCAAGTGTTGTTTCCCGAAGCCAAAGAGAAACGTTTTCTCACTCTGCCTTCATATTAAATGCATCACACTTTTTGAAAAGGCGGCGCTTCTTGAGTGCAACACATGTCTGCCACATTAAATGTGTCTAACATATGCCCATCGCGAAAAGACACGTTGAATGGGCTGATAAGCCACGATCTGACGAGTTCCTCGTTTATTGAAATTTACCATCATTGCTAGGGTTTTTACTGCCCTATTAATAGGTGGTCGCCGCTGAAATTACTTCCCTACCTACCTCCATTTTGCCCTTTGCATTTTTTGCAATTTGCTTCGCTCAAACTTTTAACCAAAATTCCTTTGTTTTCTTTCGGCTCAGTGTTCATTATTCCTTTCAATGGCCCCCAAAATGTTTGACCGTCCTATACTCCATCTTCTTGAGGACTGTGAATTTCTTGCTCACAAGGTATTTACTTCCTCGAAAACATTCTCCAGCCCTGGCCTATACCTAATTTCTGAGGAAGAAAATCAATTTGTCCGTCAAGAGACTGAAGAACCTCCATTTTACACAGTTGGACCTATTGCAGATTTCCATCTCTCACAGTCCGAGCTCGAAACAATGACCACACGTTTTCCTTCAACGAAGAACATATGCCTATTTTTGAGTGGTGACATCGGGCGTATTGCCTCGGTCTACAAGTAGCTTAAATATGTTCCTAGGAATTCTACAAATCCCAACAAGATGTATTAACAATGGGTGAGCAACCAAATTTCCAAATCTTTAAGTACGCAACAAGGCTGAATGAGCATCAGCTACTTGGTGGATATCTCTACCGAACGGATCGACCTTAATTGGCCTTTTATCAGTGCCTTAGTGAGTTTCTGGAATCCTTCCATCAACCAATTTTAATTCCCCGAGGGGTGGATGACCATCACCTTACTTGATATTGTTGCGATAACTGTCACTCCCCGGTTGGAACTCCGTTTCCTTTTACTGTCTCCGAGGGTTTGCAGGCACAAATGGACAAATACCTAAAAGCCTTCGGAGACTGAATGAATTCCTCGTACTTTGCCCTCTTCCCGAAGGACTTTTCTGTGGTACCCAAGGGTGAAAGCGTGCCTTTCAAAGAAATTATCGACTTCTACGGGTTCTTCCTTTGCAAGTTCATCTCGACCACCAAATCTAAACATCCCAGCGAAGGGCTTTTGCCTTGGGCCCTTTTCCTAGCGTCCTATGATTTCGATGCCTAAGTGGCATTCAGCTCGAGCCTCCTGGCCTTTGCATATAATGGCCTCTCGGATGCTTCCAAGAAGAAAATGGTTCCGTCAAGCTTACCATATTGGTTGATCCAGAAATGGGGCGAAGCATATTTTCCTTAAGCTGTCCTAGCCATAAGTACAAAAAAGAAGGCTGGCGAGCAAGTTTTGATGGACAATTATATCGGGTATCTGGGAAACTCGAGTCGCAATTGTCGGAGGGTTACACCAGAGGAATGGTTCCCCTTTTCCTCAGAGTTCACCAATAACTGAGACTATCAACTTTTTAGCGGACAACTATCAGTCCGAGCGACTCCGGTATGGAACTCGATTCTTTGTTCCCACGAGCTTCCCTTTATAACCTCCAGTCCGAATGGTTTCCATATTTCGATCGAGCTTTACTCGCCCAACCTTTGTAACTGACAATTCAGATTGGTGCAAGCCATCTCTCGCCCCTTCCTTCACACCATCAACCAGCCCTGAGACTCGCGCGAAGAAAAAGGCACCTTTGGTAAATTGGTTCTTTCTCGTAGTACAACATTCGATAAGAACCTGCACAAGCCACTGCCTGAGAAGATCACTTTCTGCGTGGGTTCTACCCGAACCTTCAACACCTTGTGGGAAAGTTTTTGGTACTCCCACTTTTCAAAAGGTTTGTCCTTGCTTTGGAACGAAGTTCGGAGAAGAAGAGGTATATTCTTAGTCTTATAATCACATATTCATTCTTTAACAACCTTGCTGACTATTGTTTCATTTTCAGAATCAAATCATATGCTCCACTAAGCCTGGGAGGAGGCGAAAAAATAGAAGAAGGTCGAGAAGGAAAAGAAAGACAAAGGTCGAGAGGGAAAAATGAGCCACTCCCCCCAGAGGGTGGTAACTCCTCGGAAGAGAAAAAATCGGGAAGAGCCCGAGTGTGTTTTATAAAGCATCTCCACTCCCCTGACAATATCCAAAACGTCTGAGCCGCTTCCCTTAGCACAAATTCGTCCAAAAATTAGAGGTGTGGTCACGTCAAACCAAGGGGAAGCAGCACCTGAGGAACCCCTTGCCGAAGAACGAACAATTCCCTTGGCCCGAAAGGTTTTAGCCTCTGCGTTCCACCAACATAAGTTCTCGATCTTTCACTCTCCTAAGGTCGTGAAGATAAGTCCAACATTACTAGCTCGATTTGTATTGGAAATGGCTCTAGGACATGCTTCCAAAAGGATGAAACAAACCATCAGAAGGGCCCGCAACATCATTCTTCGCAACTTCACAGACGCTCGAGCAGAAATCATCAGAGGTGGGTTGTCGTTAACTTCTCAACCCCAGTTGCTCACATCAACGAGAATAAGGGCAAAAGTTGTTCCTAAACAGGCCAAGTTTTTGGAAGAGGAAAAAGGAAAACGACTAGTCTTCCCGAGGCCAAGACCCAAAGCAAAGGACCCCCAAGTTCAGCTGGCAGTACATTTTTCTTTTCCAATTGTGATTCTGTTTTCCCTTACGAACATATTATTTTACCCCGTTTGACCAGATTGTCCAGTCTAAGCTGGAGGCTCTCAAGGTTGTAGGATGCCCCAAGGACTTGGAGACAGCTTGAGGGCTAATTTTGAAACATCTGAACTTGAGCTCCTAACTCGGGTGCAGGTAACCTTAATGCTATGAAGAAGGTAATTCGATTGCAACCATAATGTTTACCTGATGCTAACCACTTACTTTCAGGCGCAGCATGAGATGGGGACTGAACAGTCCGAGACTCCCCTTTTAGGTGGTATTGCCCGGGTTGTTCCAGTGCTTCCCTAGAGCAGCTTGAGGACACTGCCCAAGAAAAACTTGCAGAAGAAACTTTGGGTTGGCCATTAAATGTACCAAAGCTCGGATTGACAATCGCTCAGTCAATCTAGTCTGTCTCCATAGAAGGTACCTTCTCGTCCGAATCTTACCCATCTTTGAACAAGCACTTCTAAGCAATTAGCCATTCCGAATGCAGTTTCAAGTCCTTCGGACTCGAGTCTAGCTTCAGTGACAGAGGTTAGCCAGGATTATGCAGAAACATCTCCAAGTCCAAAGCTCTTTGTTGCTAAAATGCCATCGCATGTGGCCGAGACCAGGCGTTCCTTGACCATCATTGAGCCTCCACAAATTCTCGAGTCATCTGTCCCAAGTGTAGCTTTACCTAAAGGAATCGTTACTCAGTTCATGGAGCACCTACTTAAACCAGATCTCACTCTCTTCTGCTTCCTTAAGTCATTCCTTTCTCCGAAAATGGTTGAGGTGTTAAAGATCCTTCGTTCCCTGGATTTGTCCCTTCGAGATGTCATCTCTATTGCTGCCATTAACTCTATTCAGGATGCTAGCCTTCAGAAATTCGAAAACAACTTCCACTCTTTCCTTGAAGACTTGCCCTCTAAGAGTTCATTCCCCACAATGTCGGCATAAGAAGTAACGCTTCTCAAACAGAAAAAGGGTAGATACTCGAAGGATCTAGCCAAAGCCCAAGACGTTGAACGCAGATACACAAAAAAACTTAAGAAAGTGCAAAAACGTGTGGGTGTTCTTTAATGAAAAATCCATGAGGTAAATGACAAACTCGGTCAACGAGAGGAGCTCGAGCAACAAGCTAAAGCTTTTGCTCAACGAGTTGTCATCACCGAACAGGGGTTTGAATCTAAACTATACGCCTTTGGTCCCATTCTGATGCTACTCCAATCTCGGCGTGCTCGGGAACATACTTGATGTACATTGTATATTACTCTGTTTGACCAAATTCTAAAGCCCATATTGCTTATAAATATTCCATAGCTCTGGGAACTTCATTTTCAAAACTTCTTTATTCGTTTCCCAAACAAAAGGAACATATTGCTTTAGGTACTGACCATTAACACTCCGTTGATGTTTAATGCCTTCTAATGATTCTAACAAGTACGCATTACCCGAATAAACTTCCTTAACTCAGAAAGGTCTTTCCCAAGCAGGGGACCATTTGCCATACATGTAATCTTTCTTACCAAGGGGCAAGATGGTTTTCCAAACGAGGTCACCCTTGTTAAAACTTCAGGTTCTAACGCGTTTATTATATGAACGAGCCACTTGTTCTTTCTGAACCTTGATGGAATCTAGAGCTTCAGCACTTTCCTAATCTAACGCATCAAACTCGACCATCATTGAACCTAAGTAATCAACAAACTCAAACTCATTCTGGTAAGCCACACACATTGAGTCAACCACCGTTTCACATGGTAAAACCGCATCATGACCATAAGTTAACCTATACGGGCTGGTCCCAATGCTTTTCTTAAAACCAATCTGGTGAGCCCAAAGGGTAGCTTGCAACAAGTCCACCCATTCCCGAGGATTCTAACCGATCATCTTTCGAATATTTTCTTTTATGATTTTATTTGATGATTAGGCCTAGCCATTGGCCTGAGTATAATACGGGGAAGAGTTAATTATCTTAAATTCAAGCTCCTCAGTAAAAGCTGGACTTCAGATCTATTAAACGTTGTTCCCTGATCAACTGTGATCGACTACGACAACCAAAATCGGAATATAATGTTTTCCTTAAGAAAATTAATTACCCCTTTTTGGGTTATTGCTCTCATAGGGATCACCTCCACCCATTTGATAAAATAATCAGTAGTTACCAGGATATAACAATGCCCCTGCGTAGACTTTGGGTGAATTTCCCCAATCACATCCATAGCCCATCCCCGAAAAGGCCAAGGTTTAATAATCGAATGCAACTCTGCAGCAAGTAACCGAGGGATGTGACCACGCCTTTGACATGCTTCACGCCCTTTGGCCATAACTATGCAATCATTCCTGACCGAAGGCCAGAAAAAACCCATGTCTCCGGATTACCCACTCCATTTTCTCTCTTGCTTGGTGTAAATCGCATAAGCCATAGTGGGACTCAGCCATGATTTGCATAGCTTTATCAGCCCTGATGCACTGGAGTAGTAGTCCATCACTCCCTTTCCGATATAACTCTCCTTTGATGAGAACATAGTTCCTCATTACTTGCAGTAAAAAAGAATTTCTCCCAACAGAATCGGGATCGATTAAGGCATTGATCAGGTCCTTCCGCCAATCCTTGGGCTGTTGAAGGATAGACAATGCGAGCACCTCGGGTGCGTCCCTCTTGTTAAGCAATTTCCTTGTTTCAATCATAATCTCCTGAGCTAACTTTGAATAGGGAACATGGCACTGTGTTGCTAACTGAGCCAGTTCATTAGCAATCCAATTGGCCACTCGGGGAATATGTTAGACCTGCTTTATCTCTATTTTCTCAAGCAAGGCTTGTACCCGAACCAAACAAGCCTTCAGCACTGGGTCTAAGCACCGAACCTTTCCAGTGATTTGATGAATGATTAACTGGGAGTCTCCATAGATTTCTAGTACTGGGATCCCAAGTTCCAAAGCTAACTCCAGCCCGAGGATCAATGTTTCATATTCTGCCTGATTGTGGGTGCATGTCCCATCAACCTTGCATGCCATTTGCGTTAAGATACCTCGTGGAGAGATTATTGTCATCCCAAGTCCTTGACCATTTTTAGTGCTGGACCCATTGAAATAGAACTTCCACGGGGCTAACTCCACGAACCCTGCCTCATTTGGAAGCTTAACATCGTCAAGAAAGGGGTGATCGGCAAAAAAATCAGCCAAAGCCTACCCCTTCACGAATTTTTGAGAGACGTAAGTTAGATTATATTGGACCAAAGCCAGACTCCACCTACTTATCCGACCCTTTAAGAGCGGACTACTTAGCATGAATTTAAAGTTTTAGCAATGACAAAAATTTTATAGACAAAAAAATAATGCCGTAATTTTATTGAAGCGAAGTACAACGCTAAACACAACTTTTCAACATATGAATAATTACATTTGACATCATTCAGACTTGTAATCAAATAAAATACAACTCTTTCTCATCCGTTTTCACCGTCTTGTGCTAACAGTCATCCGAGTGATTCTTTTATTGCGGCTATGTACAATTTAAGTGGCTTCTCGGGCTCGGGCACTACCATCACAGGTGGTTGAACAAGATAGCCTTTAATGGCTTCAAAGGCCTCCTGGTGTTGTACCCCCCTACGAATTTCTAAGCCGAAGTAATGGCGAGAATACTTGAGTTTTCCCTGCAACATTGGAAATAAAATGCCGTAAGTAATTCAGTTACCCAAGAAAACTATGCAACTCTTTCTTGGATCAGGGAGGTTTCACAGTAATTATTGCCTTGGCCTTATTCTGATCTATCTCGATTCCTTAATTATGAACTAGAAAGCCTAAGAAATTACCCCCAAAAACCCTGGATGCACACTTGAGGGGATTTAACTTTAAACCATGAGTCACACATCCTCTTGAATGCTCTAGTTAAGTCCTCTAAATGTGCTTCCCGAGAATGCAATTTCACGACTATATCATCAATATATACCTCATTGATATGCCTGATTAAATCGTGAAAAATAGCATTCATAGCTCATTAGTAAGTTGGCCCAGCGTTTTTCAACCCAAATGGCATAACAACCCATTCATAGGTTCCTAATGCTCCTGGGCAACGAAAAGCTATCTTATGGACATCTTCCTCAGCCATATAGATTTGATTGTATCCTGAGTACCCATCCATGAAGGAAAATGTATGATATCTGAAGGTGCTATCAATTAACATATCAGTCACAGGCATCAGATACTCACATTTTGGGGTACTTCGGTTGTGATCGCGAAAGTCAATACAAACACGGATCTTTCCGTTCTTTTTCTTAACAGGCACAATATTAGAAATCCATTCAACATACCTCGAGGTACTGATGAATCTGGCCTGCAAGAGCTTCTGGACTTCTTGCTGCACCAACTTCATGACTTCTCCAACCATTCGCCTCGGGGTTTACTTGACCGGTTTTGTACATTCCTTGCTCGGGAGTCTGTGTTCCACCAGCGACCTGTCCAACTCTGGCATCTCGTGATAATCCGAAGCAAAACAATCATTGAATTCCTCCAATAAGCGTATCAGGTGAGCTCGATACTCCTGATCGAGCGAGGCGCTGACCCACGTTGTTGCCTTTTCATTTTGGTTAATGGTTGCCTTAGTATTCTGGAAATAGAAATGAAAAACTGTTGGTGGCTTCTTGCTAAATGGGCTAATACTAGTGTGTAATTCACTTGAATGGGGACATGAACTGTTTATACTAGTGAGTAAATCACTAGAATGGGGACATGAACTGATTATGCCAATGTGTAAATCACTAGAATGGGGACATGAACTGATTATAACAGAGCTCTTTCTAAGTTCTGAAACAAAATGTGGATATTACCTAATTTTTCGTGTGCCTTTTATCTCTACTTTGATGCCTTATTATTTTACAGAAATGGTGGCTTCTACTGGTGCCTGAAGATCAAAAAAGACTTAATAAATTGTTATTTGTGCAGCCTATTATGTTGCTTAACCCTATCTGTTGTTGCTAATTTGCTCGAGCAACTTTTAGTGCTTCTTATTTGCATGTGTGTAGGCTGCTAAATAATAAAATTCCCCTTTGGTCCCTGTTACCTTCTTTTTGGTGGTTGCCTCTTTACTCTACTCAATTGTTGCATTCTGACTCTGGAAGTAGAAAAGAAAAATTATTGGTGGCTTCTTGTTCAATGGCAATATTAGTGCATAATGCACTATAATGTGGAATCCAAACAAATGCAGTTGGAAATTTCTATGGCCTAGCAGACAGTCTCTGTAAGTTTGATGAAACAAATTGTTTGTTATCCCCTGATTATGAGACAAAGATGGGGTGTTGTTTTCTGGTGCCTGACTTGTGTCTACCCTTATTATGAGATAAATATAGTGGCCTTCTCTTGTCCCTCCCCTGAGTACACATTCTAATATAGTCATACAACTTGGTTGTGACTACTATATTATTGTAGTTTGTCCCTCCCCTGATTATTGTTTTGAGTTGTCTAATATGTTGGATTGCGAACTAACAACATGAAGTCTCCATTATTCTCAAAATAACAAGAGTCTCGTTGTACTTAAGGAATATACAAAATACTGTTGTGATAAGCAAATTATTTGAGATCATATGTTCCATTTTGGTACATATTGCCCTGCTTTGATGCACATATTGTCCCTCTCCTTATTTTGAGTTTCGTTGTATGACCTTCTTGTTCAGAGGTAACCTATTTGACAACAAAGCCCTATCCAAGAAATTGAAACAAGTTGTGGGTGTTGTCAGATTTTTCATGCAGCTTTTAGACAGCTTACCCTATCTCTTTTGCCTAATTTGCTGAAGCAAATTTTGCTATTGTTTATGTGCCTGTATGTAGGCTGCTAAATAAGAAAATTCCTCTTTGTCTGGTCCCCATGCCCCTTCCTCTTGGTTGTCGCCTTTTAGCTTCGGTATTGTTGCCTTTGATTTCATGAAGTGGAGAAGAAAAATTGTTGGTGGTTTGTCATTTATTAAGCTATATTAGTGCGTTATGCATTAATATTGTTGCGCATTAATGCTGTTTTCTTCGATTTCATGTCCCTTTCTTCTTGGTCGCCCTTTTATTCTCGTCAATGGTTGCGTTCTCTTTTTGGAAATAGAATTGAAATGTTGCTGGCTTTCTTAAAATGGTCTTTACTAGTGCATAAAACATAACAATTGGAATGGGGACCTAGTGTTGCCGAAACAAATTGTGAATGCTACCTAATTGTTCATGTGCCTGTTGCATTCTAGTTATGTTTAGATTTGTCTCTCTTCCTCTGTCTCTCCCGTTATTATTTTACAATAGTGGTTGATTGTTTGATGGTACATTAGTGCTTGAAGCATACAAAGATATGATAATTTCTTACTTTTGCAGCCTGTTGAACAGCCAATCTGCTTCTCTTGTTGCTGATTTGCTTGAGCAAATTTTTGCTGCTTTCATCTGCATCTGCGTGGGATGCTAAGTAATGAAATTCTTCTCTGGTTGTTATGTCCCTCTTTTCTTGGTTGTTGGGCACTATAATGGGGAACATAATTGATACAAGTTGGTACTTGTGTATAGCGTATTAGACCACAAAGATCTATCCTAGTTGCTGAACAAAGTTTCAGTGATATCTGGTTTGCTATGTGCCTGTTTTATGCAATGATTGTGCAGAGATTATGATACCTTATTATTTTATGGAAATAGTGGCTTATTGTTATATGAGCTACACTAGCTCCTAACGCTTAAATAGTCAGGACAAGTTCTCATTTACGTTGCCGATTACATGGCCAAGTCCTATCTTATAACACTAAGAGAGTTGTTCTTTCTTCTATCCTTATGTTCCGCTCCTCTTGGTTGCCTTTGTATCTTGTAAATGGTTGCCTTCTTTTTCTAGAAACATAAATGCAAATTGTTGATGGCTTCTTGTTAAATGGGCTATACTAGTGTGTAACGCACTAGAATTGGGATGTGAACCGAGTGTAAAACCTGCTAGATAATTGATCTCTCTTCAAGATGCTGAAATAAGTTATGAATGTTACCTAAATTTTTATGTGCCATTTCTATATTATGAATATTTAGAGATTTGTTTCTCTTCCTTTTGACACCTTATTTACAAAAGATAGTGGTTGGTGATTTGATAAGCTACAGTTGTGTTTGAAGCTCAAGAATGCCTTACAAATTCTTACTTGTGCAGCTTGTGCCTTACATTTCCTACTTGTGCAGCTACAGTAGTGCTTGAGGCTCAAGAATGCCTTACAAATTCTAAATATGTTCGAACACATTTTCACTGTTTGTTATCTGTTGGAATGTAGGCTGCTAAATGAGAAATTCTTCTATCTATGTTCCCTATGTCCCTCTCCACTCTGTTATTGCCTTTATATTATTGTCATTGTTGCCTTCTGATCCTTGAAGTAGGAAAGAAAGATTATTGGTGTTCTTTTGTTTGATGGGGTGTGCTAGTGCATAATGCATTATAATAAAGAATGGAATCAATACAAGTTGGTATTTATGTATGGCCTAATTAGACAACGGTGATCTTTACAAGTTGCTGAAACAGATTTTGAGTGCTACTGCTTTGTCATATGCCTATTTTGTGGGATGATTATGCATACATTGGTTCTCTATCTTTGGTCCTCCCTTGAATGCATTAACGAAGACATCGGCTTGTTGTTCTATGGGCTATGCCAGATCTTTTGTGTAGCGTATTATGATAGCTAACGCCCATCTTTTGACACTAGGAGTTGTTCTCTCTTCCATCCTTCTGTGTTGCTCCTCTCGGTTGCCTTTTTATTCCTGTAAATGATTGCCTTCGCATCCGAGATAGAATTGAAAATTTTTTAGTGGCTTATTGTTAAATAAGCTTATACTAGTGTGGAATGCATTTGAATTGGGATGCGAACTAAGGGTATAGCCTATTAGGTAATGGATCTCTATCTGAGTTGCTAAAACGAATTGTGAATTATCGTGTGATTTTTCATGTGCCTTTTTTATATTGTACTTATGTTTAGATTTTTTCTCTTCCTCATTTCCCTTTTCTGATGGCTTATTGTTTTAAAATGATTGCGGCTTGTTGTTTGAAGGACTGCAGTACTAGTGCCTAAAGCTTGAAAAGATCTGATTAATTCTTGTTTTTGCAGCCTGTTGCACACCTCAGCCATATCTCAGGTTGCTGATAAGCTTGAGTGAATTTTCGCTGTTTTTCATCTCTTGTTTGTCTACTGCTGAATAAGAAAGTTCTCTTTTGTCTAGTCCCTATGTCCCTGTCATCTTGGTTGTTGCCTTTCTATTCTGATTAATTGTTGCCTGTTGATTCTGGAAGTAGAAAAGAAAAACTATTGGTGGCTTGTTGTTTAATCGGCTATGCTAGTGCTAATGCACTTTAATATGGAATTGAAACCGAGACAAGTTGGTATTCATGTATAGCCTATTAGATAACAAGGATCTATCTAAGTTGCTGAAACAATTTGCAGGTCTTTACTTTGCCTGTCATGTGCCTTTTTTATACACTAGTTATGTAGGGATTACTTCTCTATTTATGGTCCCTCCTTGATACATTGTTATTTCAGAAATCTCTTTGTATGATAGTAGACAGAGATGGTGTGTTGTTTCTGGTGCCTAACACTTGTCCCTCCCCTTATTGTGAGATAAAGATAGCGGCTTTCTCTTGCCTCTCCCCCGATTACGCATTCTAACATGGTCATACAACATGTTTTTGAGTACCATATTGTTGTAGTTTGTCCCTCCCCTCATTATTATTTTTAGCTGTCTAAGTTGTTGGATTGCAAACTGACAACGTGAAGTCGACATTGTTCTCAAAATAGCAAGAGTCCCGTTATATGGGAGGCGGATTCTTTGAGATCATATTGTTCCATTTGGTTACATTTTTCCCTGATTTGATGCATATTGTCCCTCTCCTAATTTTGAGATAAAGATATTGGCTTTGTTGTTCGGTTGTCTACACTGGTGCTTAATGCACTACATTATGGAAGAAACTGAGATGTGTAAACTATTTGACAACAAAGCTCTATCCAAGAAATTGAAACAAATTGTTGGTGTTGCTGGATTTGTCAGGATGATTATGTAGAGATTTGTTCTTTTCCTTGTCATATCTGTTAAGCTATTCTTATGCCTGGTTGCAGATTGTTTCCTAAAATTTTTAAAGGAGATATATTTCATTGTTGCTTTCTTTTATAGAAACTTGGTGACAAATGGGTTTCTCACAATTTTTATAGTTCAGTGCATTGTAGGGAGTATTTTCAGTTTTACAAATTATGATTGAGATATGAAGATATGAATATAAGGCTATGCTTCTGGTGAGTCCTCTTTTTTTATATTATTTTCTTTTTGCTCCGAATGAGTTCGCAGTGTCAACATACTCACCAGTTTTTGTTTGAGAGTGCTTTTTAAATTATATGTTATTCGTTGAAGTCTCTTAATATGAAATGGAGCCTCTATGTGTAATGGTTCAGTATATATTGCTCCACAATGTATTTGCTAGAAATCTGTCGTGGGCCTGTTTGAAGTAGCTGATCAAAGAAGGCTTAAGACTATTCAAATACTGTGCAGTGATTACTATCTATGTATATGAAAAGAGATAATCTGGATTCTCAATTTCATCTGCTTTTGGTTGTGAATTTTGTTGATATCTATGGCTCGGTGGCATATTCTTATCGGTGGAATAACAAAACCAAACATTGCATGTTATCCCTCTGACGAATTTGACGTAAAGATGGTGGCTTTGTTGTTCAGTGGTTTAAACCTGGTGCTTAATGCACCGCACTAAGTAAAAAAACTGAGATATGTGTATCCTTTTTGACAACAAAGCTCCATCCAAGAAACTGAAACAAAAATGTGTTGCCAGACTTTTCATGTGTGTGATTTTTTAGGATGATTATGTAGAGATTTGTTTTCTTCCTTTTCGTATCTGTTCAGCTTTTCTTGTGCCTTGGTGCTGATTCTTTTTTGTAATTTAGAAGGAGCTAAATTTCATTGTTGCCTTCTCTTACAGGATTTTGGTGATAAATGGATTTCTTTCATTTTTCATAATTCAGTGAATTGTAGAGAATGTTTCCAATTTTATGAATATGAAATGGAGCATCTATGTGTAATGGTTTAGCATGCTTCACAGTATATTTTCTATATTAGAACTGAAATGAATTCATATTTATGTGGGCTTATCTTACATAACTGATCTATAACCAGAGTGTCAAGTAGAGATTTGCTCTCTTTGGCCCCTTCCCACTCAATTTCATAATTCAGTGCATTGTAGAGAATATTTCCAATTTTATGAATATGAAATGGAGCATCTATCTATGTTAAATGTTGGCTTCTTTTTTAAGGTGCTATAATGGTGCTTAACACGCTATGTGGAAGGGAACTGAGCTAAGCCCACAACAAGGCTCTATCCTATGTTGTTGGAAGAAATTATCTATGTTACCTAATTCTATGTGTCGGTTTTATAGGTTATGTCGAGATTTATTGTCTTTATTGCATATATTACTTGCAAAGATAGTATCTTGTTTGATGGTTGTACCGGTGCCTAACACTCAAAGTGAACTGCTAATTCGTATTTACTTAAACTATTACACTGCCAAGTCCGCCAAGTCCTATCTTTTGTAGCTAAGTTGCCCAATCAAGTTGTCACCGGCTTTTCATTTGCTTGTTACAGGCAAATGAATAAGAGAATTGTTATCTTCGCCTAGTCCTCCTCCTCTCAATTGTTGCTATGATCAATTGTTGCCTTCTTATTTTGGAAAAAATAAAGAAACAAAATTGGTGGCTTGTTGTTTAGTGGGCTATCCTAATGCTTGAGGCACTACAATATGAAGGGGAAAGAAAATAAATTTATAGTCTGTGCAACTTAAATGAACTATGTTTAGGTACCTAAGGTGTTTCAGAAGCATTAGAATTTCATTTGTCTACATTGCCTCTGCGAGTGCTATAATTTTTATTGTTTGTCAAAGTGGCATTGTTTGATTGGGTTGGCCATACTTGTATAATATGTTGTAGGAATATAGAGCTATAAGAACAACAAAGAATGTTGGTGAAAAATCTTGTGTTTTTTAATGCATGCTCAATCCACTAAATTCTGAAAGGACCAAGGTAAGTTAATTTTCGAAGAAAAAGATGGTGTATTGTTGCTTTATTGGTTATACTAACACTAGTACTTAATATACCAAGATTAAATCTGTATATATGTAGCCTATGAGACAACAAAAAGACTATCTTTGGTCCTTGAGTTAAACAAATTTTATGTAGCAGCACTGTTTTTTGGTTGCCTGCCAATTACGAAGACATGTTCTGTTTATCATGTCCCTCTCAATTTCAATGGTTGCCTTGTCAATCTAGAAACAAAAAGATGGTGGATTTTTGAATGTCCAAAGGAAACAAGATTAATTCGTATTTATGTAGCTTATTATATAATAAACTGCTATCTTTATGGCTCAATGGCGAAAGCTTTACAATTGTTTATTTTTGCCGAACTATAGTGTTTTGTTGAAGTCTACTTTCTTGGGTTGGAGAATCTGTTGAAAGAAATTTTCGTAGGATATTCTAGTCTTATGAGTTAGCTAAATCATACCTGGAAAATATCTGTACAGCTGTTGTTTCCTAGATTAGATTTCTGTACAGCACTATAAATCCTTGTTCTATTGTAAAGGAAAATATATGGAAATTACTTCTCCTCTGTTCAGGTACTACTTTTTGGAGAATCTTTGTCCGAAATCGTTTAATGGTCTATTTTTAGTGATTCACTCTATTTGTCTTTTTTTTGTGAATTCTTATCTTTTACCAGAAACTTTAAATTCTGTCAAAATATCAGTGTAAGACTCCATCTGCTCCCTTGGTGTCTCAGAAAGATTAACTTCAATCGTCTGCATTAGCTCTACAATTGCTGGATTTTTTGTGGTTTGTGTAAAGAGTATGATATGTGCGTTGTGCAATTTTGTTAAAACTAGAGCTATATATCGAGTTAAATACTACGGTGGTTCTATACTTGATTTCTGATGCACAGCTAATTTATCTGCCTCACTCCGGTAACAAAACTCTAAATTGATGAAGCAAATTGAGTGTGATACTTGTCATGTTACCTGGTGTGACTCAATCTGCTATTGATATTTCCAAGTACTTCTGTGTTCAACTTGTATTTGTATATGGCATTCTGTATTTTGCAAGAGAGTGATTAAACTAGAAGGGTGAGGACGAAATAGCCGCCGTGATTTCTTGTGACATGATTTAGATGATATTTTTTTTCCCGCATGTCGCTTCCCCCGTTTTCATGTGCCTTCCTGTCTCAATAGTTGCCTTATTGTGGAACAAAGATAGATTCGTATTTTTGTGGCCTGCTTAGATAGTGAAACATGATCTCAAGTTGCCAAGTTTTCAACTGTCTTCTTTATCGTTTAATCACAAAGACATTTGTTCTGTTTCTTGTGTTCCTCCATCGTTATCAGGTCCTTCTGAACTCTATGGCAGTAGTTGCCTTGTTATTCTGGAAATAGAATAGGATGGATGGTGCTTAAGGCGCTAAAACGTCCTAGGGAACCAAGATTAATTCATGTTTGCGTAGTTCATTATAAATTGAAATGCTATGTTTATGTCCAACCTGTCTCGCAAAAATTGTATTTTCAATCATCTATTGAAATCATGCATTTGATAGTTGTGAATATGCTCATAATCACATAATGTGATTCAAGGAAGTGGCCATGTTGGAGTAGTGGCTTACGTCCCACGTCCATGCTTTGTTTTATATAATTAATGACCATATTATGCTACAATTTAGGGTAGTGGCTCATATTTAGTAGATAATGTCCATATCTTTTCAGTTTTATGGTAGAATTTTATATATTTAAGCATTGCTTTATTAATGAATGAAATAACGCAAAACCCAAAGTCTGCATTGGCGCTATGGTAGTCGTACTTTCTTTTTTTGGTCAGGACGGTAGTTGTTAATGTGTGTCTCAGTTTTTGCAGAAAAATCAGTCAACCACTTTCTCCACTCTCTGATTTTTTTTTCCTTGTTTTTAGCCATGTTTTCTATTTTCATTTAACCACTAACTGTTAGTGATGTTAGTGGCTGGTTTTTAGGATTTGTTGATCATGGGATCATGATCCACGTAGTTGCTTGTTTTTAGGATGCACAAGGTGAGAATTTTCTGTAAATAAACCATGTTTACTTCAATGACTATATTGAAATCTATTATCCGGTCTCTAACATTTTAAAAAGTTCCTTTCTGCCCTAAGATTTTCCAAAATGTTCAGTCGTTACTCCCTGTCCGTTAAATATAACAAATTTTTGACAAAAAGTCTATTTTAGCCTTCTCCCTTCTCCCTTAATCATTTTTAAGACACTCTCTTTTTACACACAAAAGTAAAACAATTTGACTAATTAAGAGATTGGAGGATTAAATCCAATACTAATTGAAAAATTAACAAAACAAACTAACAAAAAAATATTTCAATTCATTGAATTTATAAAATTTCCTATTAAAAAATTTTACATTGTGACTAAAATTAATTAATATGTAACCAAAATTATTATTAAAGAAGATT
>CAODLS011554168.1:0-10026 GCA_948243855.1 Flueggea neowawraea
CATTTGCAATCATGTACTATAAGAAAATTACTTTGAAATGGTAAAAGCAACTTACTATTTCTCACCTTACAACCAAGATAGAAACTGTTGGAGCAATTGAGAATTTTCAAGTAAGATCATGCAAAGATGCGGGACGTAATTCCTCATACGATTATGGTTATGGAGTTGCCTTTTTCTTTAGTTGAACATGATATCTTTAACTTGGTCATAAGAACTGCTACTCCTAATTATGAAAGAATTAGTAGAGCAATGGTAAAAAAATATTGTGTTTCTTCACATGAAATTGAAAAGAAGAAAACAAAATCAATGTTGAAGAGTGTGAATAGGGTTAGTATCACCACTGATTTATGGAGATCTTATCAAAATATCCAATACATGGTTGTTACTCGCCATTTTATTGATGAGAATTTTTTATTGCATAAACATATATTGAACTTTATTGATATCCCCCTTCCACACATGGGTATTGTCATTTGTGATACATTAAAAAAATGTTTTGTTGAATGGGAATGAAGAGCAAGGTGTGGACAGTTACCGTAGATAATGCTTCATACAATGATGTTGCTCTAGAGTTCCTTCAAGCAGACTTGAAACCAATGAACAAACTTCCTTTAGATGGCAAGTTTTTTCATGTTGGATGTCGTGCTCATTTTTTGAATATTTTGGTGCAATGTGGCTTGAGTGAAATTGGTGACATTATTCATAATATTCATCAAAGTGTGAAATACATTGGGAAGTATGTATCTCGGTTGCGTACATTTAGTGAGATTGCTAAACAAGTGAAATTGCCCAAAAAAAACTTGTCTTGGATTGTGGAATTAGGTGGAATTCTTCTTATGTGATGTTACTTGTTACTCTGGAGTATAAGAGTATATTTCCTTAGTATAAGCAAAGAGAAGATTCTTACAATTTCTTGCCTTCAGAGGATGACTGGAAAAAAATAAAATTGTGTGCTCCTTCCTTTAAAACTATGACAAAATCACTAATGTGATTTCAGGTAGTGAGCATCCAACTGCTAATTTGTTTTTACATGAACTTTATAGTGTGAATAAAGGGTTGGATAATGCATGGAATAGTTCTAATGATTTCACAAGGGAGATGGTTGAAAAGATGAAAGAAAAATTTGACAAGTATTAGGGAGATAACAATTTGTTGGTTGCTATCGCTTTATTTATTGATTATAGATTTAAAATGATGTTGATTAAATATACTTTTAAGGAACTATACCCCTCTTTTGAGGCATCTGATCACGAGGAAAAAGTTTGTGATGTTTCGTATAAATCGTATGAAGAGTATTTTGAGGCTTACAAATCAAACATTTCTAGAAACCAAGTTGGAGCTTGTAACACTACAGTTGTTCCTAGTTCGGACTCTATTGATATTGACTTATATGGTTATTACGATTATATAATAATTGTTGATTGTGCTGAAACTTCCAAATTAGAGTTGGAATTGTATTTGGAGGATAGTTTTGTTTTTCATAATCCTACAATTGATCCTCCATTTGATGCCTTATCATGGTGAAAATAAAATAGGAACAAGTATTGTAATACCCCACATTGTTATAGTCAGAATACTATAGCATTCCATTTTGTTTCGGGGTGATTTGGGATGTGAGGAATCTTGATTCTTGAGTTTGGATTTTGTTTGGATGAAATCTGCGCGCATAAGGCATGCTTGAGGTCATCTATTTGCATTGAAGGGGTTCTACGCATGTTGATTGACGTTTGAGGTGGACCGTAAATGTGCCTAAGCACGACTACTTGCATTGGAGAGTTCTGCATATGTTGATCGTCATTTAGACATGAACCGTGAGTGAGTGAAGTAGTCTATGTGCATTGCATAGGGTGGAACACACGTTGATTTTGGATCTGAGAATGAGGGGTCATTAGATTTGTCGTATGCGTGAGTTGTGGAGTGTACATCCCACATTGAAGAAGGAACTACGTGTGTAGATGGGATACTGCGCACGTAGATGTGTCTTTTCCGAGCGATTTTAAGTGAAACACAATGTTTCGGCTTTGTGGGTATATAAATACACCCAACTACTCTTTCTTCGGTCATAACTCACTCCAACCACCAAAATTACTCTCTCATTCATTTCTTTCCATCTCCTTTGTTTCTCTTTGCTTCCATTTCAGTTTCGAAGTTAAGAAACACTCTTTGATCCTTTCTTTTTTTGTTTTTTATTATGATTTGTACATCTAAGGTTTTTAGCCGAGATTGAGGATTTGTTCTGATTTCTTCTTTTCTTTTGGAATGGAGTTTGATTGATGTTAGATTATGGATGGTTGAGGTTGAAATCCTAAGATTTAGTTTCTATTTTGGTGTGTTTTGGAGTTTGGACGAGTTGGGTATGATTGGAGCTAGTCCAAATTTTTAAGATTTATTTGTTTGATTTGGAGTTATTTCTATTATATCTTAATGAATCAGAGTTAGAGATACTTGATTCATGTTTGGTTTTGGAAGATTTGGCGAGTTGTGAATATGGGTTAGGATTTGGACGGATTTTTGTGATTCTTTGAGGAAAGTGAGTTATTTTTTATACTCTAATCATAGATTCATATTCTTGAGATTGAGATTCACCATTGTGGGTGTTCAGATCCAGTTTCTTTGTGTAATTTTTCCTTGAGGACCAGATGAGATATTTGGCATCTAGTAGTCAAAGTGTGATTTAGAATGAAAATAGATTTTTAGGTTTTTTGTTTGGGCACATGAGTTGCATATGCATGTGCACGTATTTCGGTACAGTCACAGTACCGGTGTCTCATTCATTTGTTTCTGATATATTCATTTCTAATATCTTTGTTTTAGCTTCTTGCTCTTCTCAGTGGGATCAGCCGCCCGCCAATGGTGCTAGACCGTAAAGCTTGGACATCTAGGTGAGTGGATGACAGCTTCAACACATAAATGCATGATCAAAAACTAGGAAAAGGAAGGATTAAAGAATAATTCTTACCTTAGAGATCCAATTGGAAACAAAGAAAAGCAAGAGAAGCAAAGGAAATGGAAAGAGATGATGGAGATAGTTATTTCAGTGGTTGAGAGTGTGTTATGATGGAGGAAGCACTTGGAGGTATTTATAGCCTCACACAACTAACATGTCACGTTGCCCTTACAACCTTCCAGAAGGCATGCATTTATGTGCGCAGTACCTTTTCTACGCGTGTAGTTCCATCTTCTATGTGGATTGTACCCTCCTCAACGCACGTAGACGGCTGAGCTGATGATTTCTCATCCTCAGAATCATGTACAACAGTGCACGCTCTACCATTTACAACGCACACAATTCTTTCCTCACACTCACGGTGCACATTCTAGTAGCGTTCCACGCACACTGAACCTCTCCAACGCACACAGACATGCTGAGGCACATCCACGACCCATCTCAGACGTCGATCAACGAGTGCAGAACTCCTCATCTACGCACGTAGATGACCTCCAGACTCTCCAACACAAGTAGAACGCACTTTGGATGCTTCCAACCAAAATCAAACCTAAAAAATCAAGATTCCTCACATCCAAATCACCTCAAAAATAGACGAAATGCTATAGTACTTTTACTATAATAGTATGGGATATTACATACTGCCCCTTCAAAAGAAATTCGTCCTCAAATTTTGAAACAAAATAGATCCCACTAAGATCAATACTAAACTTTCAAATCAAAATTGCTCAGCTAACTCTCACTAGCTAGCCACCATGCAATTATGCAGAAACAGAAATGCAGAGACAAAACACAAAAATAAATATGCAAAGACAGAAATGAAGGCACTAACCTAGGAATCAGCAGAGACAAACAAATGCGGATATATGTGCCGCATCTCATCCTCATACTCCCAGGTAGCCTCCTCAATAGAGTGATGTCTCTATAAACTGAGGCCTTCTACCAGACACTATAGAGACTGACACTCCATGTAAACATACAATCTGATCAACGTATAACTTTGTCAATTGTGTCGCTCCATATGTCACCTTAAAAGGTAGAAAATGTGCCGATTGCGTCAATCGGTCAATGATGACCCAAATGAAATCATATCCCAAAGATGTATTTGGTAATCCAACCATAAAATCCATCGTGATACGATCCCACTTCCACTCCGGAAGAGGCAATTGTTGTAACAATCCAGAAGGACGCTGATGTTCAAATTTAACTTGTTGACAGGTCAAACACCGGCTAACAAAATCAACTATGTCCTTTATTCCTGGTCACCAATAGGACCATCGAAGATCTTGATACATCTTAATGTACCCTGGGTGTACAAAATATGTGGATTTGCGGCCCTCGGTCATAATCTCCTCACGTAATCCACCAGAAGATGGTACGCACAACTGCAACCTAAACCACAACACTCCCAAATCATCCATACTAAATCCAGGTACACCAGATGCTCTAACTTTCTTGATCAGACTCTGCATCTCAGATTCCTCTTTCTAAGACTCTCTAATCCGATCCAACAAAATAAGTCTCGTCTCAACATGACCAAACAAAGCACCAGAGTCATCAAATCACAACTTCACTCCACCTTCCATCAACTTTTGCAACTCAGACACTGCTGATCACCTCTCCACTGCATTGTGAGCTAAACTCTCCATTAAATTTCTACTCAAGGCATCAACCACGACGTTCACCTTGCCAAGATGATATAGTACAATCATAATCCTTTAGCAACTCTAGCCAACGTCTTTGCCTTAAGTTCAAGTCCCGTTTCCCAAAAATATATTTCAGACTCTTATGATCCGTGAAGATCTCAAAAGTATCTTCGTATAAGTAATGCCTCCAGATTTTGAGTGCGAACACAACTGCCGCTAACTCTAAGTCATGTGTTGGGTAATTTTGCTCATGCCTCTTAAGCTGTCTCTAGGCATAGGCAATCACCTTGTCATACTGCATTAATACACAACCCAATCCTACTCTCGAGGCATCACAATACACTGTAAACCCTTAGCAACCTGATGACAAAACTAATACTGGTGCGCTCGTCAAACATTCCTGAAGCTTCTAAAAGCTCTCTTTGCACCTACCGAGTCATAGGAGATGCAATCCTGGAAAAATTCTGGATAAACCTCCTATAATACCCAGCCATACCAAGAAAACTATGTATCTCCGTAACGGTCTTATGTCTTTTCCAATGGAGTATTGCCTCTACTTTCTTTGGATCCACCATGATCCCATCTTTTCCAATGGAGTCTTATATCGGATTAGTATAAGACTGTACCTCAATAGAAAATTCAACCTCTCACTCAGGAGATAATCCTGGTAACTTATCAGGAAATACATCAGAGAACTCTCGTACCGTAAGTACGTCCTCCAACTTCAATCTCGAACTAACCGGCTCTGTAAGTACAAAAGCTAGGTACGCCTCACAGCTACGGTGAATAATCTCTTCAACTTTAATGGCCGACACGTAACCTCGCACAACGCTGTCACGCTCACCTTGATAACAAAATTCACTCTGACCTGACGGTCGAAAGCATGCTCTCTTCGCAAAACAATCTAAGGTAGCATGCCAAGTCGAAAGCCAATCCATACCAAGTATACGTCGAACTCCCCGATGTCCAACAAAATTAGATCAACTATCAACTCATGCCCTTCAACAATAATCACACAACCTTAGACTCCAGATTTAGTTAGCATCTTACTACCAAAAGGTGAAGATACTTCTAACAAAGAGTTTAACTAACTCAAAACTAACCCCGCTCACTCTACAAAATATGGTGTGACAAACGAATGCGATGCACCAGAATCAAATAATACATAAGCTGAAATACCAAAGATAAGTAACGTATCAGTCACTGCAGCATTGGAGGTCTGACCCTCTTGACATGTCAAATGATACACAAGGGCCTGTCAACCAGTAGCAGAGTTGCTCGATCTGGCTTGTCCACGACCATTGCCCTGCTCACTCTGACTATGAGCTCCTGAATCAGTGGTACCTCATTCTGCTCTTCTGCCAGCTCTAGTGCTAGTAGTGTCCGAACCTCCTACTACTGACTGAACCAACTGCGATATTGAATCATGTCTCAAAAGGACGGTTAGCAATCTTGTGCCCATGCCTATAATGAAAATAAAGACATGCGGCCCTGACACAGTAACAAAGTGTCTCCTCCCATAAGTCTCGCAAACTTCCTGTGAGCCTCCAGCACTCTGACCCCCGGTACGTGCAACTGGCTGTACCACGCTGCTACTCTGGGACTCCTGACTCTGTCCCCCAAAATAATATTTGTATCTCTTGTCTGACTGATGCTCTAACCACGACCCTGCTGGCCTCTAGACGCACTTCTGCCTTTGCCCTCTTGGGATCCTTCTGCTGCCTCTCATCCTGATACTCTATTCCCCTCGCAGCCTCTGAAATTTGAGCAACAGTGGTAAACCTCTGGGTCACTACCACTCTCCTGATCTTGATTATTAACCCATTTAGGAATTTCCTCACTAAGGCCCCCTCATTACGGGTGTCAACAGATGCATATCTGCTCAGCTCCCTAAATTGGTCCTTATACTCACTCACAAACATACACGGCTCCTGCTGGGACTCACTGAACTAGTATGCCTTCCTATCCCTCTTACTCGGAGGAAAAGCAGATAGTGTGAGCACAAGCTTAAACTCCTCCCAGGAAGATATCCCTCTAAGCCTCTGATCTTGCCACCATCTAGAGGCTCGATCGTCCAATAAAAATGAGGCCAATCTAACCCTTGCCATATTATTAGTGAGCTCAATCGTCTCAAAACATTGCTCAACCGCGAAGGTAAAATCCTGGGGATCCTTTCCCAACTTTCCCAAAAATCTCGGCGGAAAAATCTTCATAAACCAGGCCAAACAAGACTCAGCGTCTGACTGAGGTATTACTAGAGTCACAACAGGTGTAGGTGCAACTATCTTCGGCTAAAGTGGAGAAACAGGTGGTGCTGCAGTCACTGGTGGAACTGGCTTACTTCCAATTGCCTGACTATCTAACAAAGCCTCAACTCACACCAAAACCTGAGTAAACATCTCAAAAACATCCATGTGGCCCACAGGTGGTGGCTGAGGTACTGGTGTCGTAACCTCAGGTACACCAGCTGCGTCATGATGGTCTGCTACAGACTGATCAACTGCCTTAACTGGAACACGCCTAGGCCTCCCGCGACCTCTACCGCGCCCTCTGTCATGGCATCCACCTCATCCTCTATCCATATCTACAAAGCAAAATATATGTAAATCAATATGCATGCAACTACCACAGTACCCGAACGAAAGGCAAGGAATATACAAAGGCAAATAAGATAGACTGAATCAAAGATACCTATGCTCCACATCGACCCTAGACTTACGAAAACCTAAGCTCTGATACCACCTTTGTCACGACCCGTTTTTATACCATAATCGGCATACGAGGCGAACCGTCTATGAGAGTCCGACCCATCTCGCACAAGCCTCATAGAATCAGAAACTCTATCCATTCATTTATTAATAAAACATTTTTAGTAAAACGTTTGAGGAAAGTCATATAAATTTATCTAAAAATAATATTTACCATGTATATATCAAACTATAATATACGTAAAACATTTACAAAGCGAACTAGTCGCAAATCCATATACAAAAAACAAAGCACAGACCCTATAACCTAACAACATTCCAGATGTAGAGCTCTAAAACAAAGAAGTAGCTCGACCAAGAGGCACTACTAACAAAAAATGTTAGTGTCTCACTAGGCGGAGATGTAAATGTTGCCGAGTTGAGTCAATCTATAAAATAGAAACAAGGCAACATAAAAAAACAAAGGGGTCAAAATCCAGTGAGGGACAACACTCCAGATTCTCTCATACGTGCCTCACAAAGACTGGTTTAAAAACCATTTGGAAACTACCACATATAGTATAAGACGAGTATACATATGCACACACTATATATATAGTATGGTTACGGAGAAAAAGTTTACACCAAAAGCAAACGCATGCACTTTGGCGAAATACTACTAATAGTATCATGTTCAAAAACATAATACTTATTTTGAGACCATAGGTAATCGTGGTGTGGTCTGTGTCACTCTACCACTGAACAATGATTGTAGACTCTGTCACTAATCCATAATCCAATCATTTATCGGGCTAGGGTAACATGACTACCATCAACCCCGGTAGCTAGGCTATATCATGCATTAGTATACCAAAGGCTACGTACCCCGTAGCGAAGGTGTCCCACAATCAAAACCATAATCAAAACCAAGCATTTCTCATAGTCAATACAGTCGAAAACACACACACACATATGCAATTCTTCAAAAACAAAATTGTGAATATTTATTCACATAATCCAATTCATATACTTAATCAATCTTTAGATTAGTCAGGTTTCCAAATATGTGATGACACATTGAAAACAAACTATACAGTTTTGAGACACAACATATGTGTCTAAAGGTGTCATCCACTCACCTGGATGTCCCAAGGTCTAGGAATCCAAATCAAATACAGCTGGTGGGTGGCTACTGGTGCTGTAACAAATACAACATAGGAATCATAAGAATATGGTATTATGGCCGTATTGAATGTATGAGTGCAATGAAATGCAAATGTCAAACTCTCAAACGAGCTTCTCCCAACTAACCAAACACTTTCAAGTGCTCTAATCATCCTAAAAAACATGATTCTAACATCCTCTTTCTCAAAACAATCCAAAATCATTGAGAATCAAAATTCTCAATTTCGGACCTATTATACCTCAAGATACAGATAATCAAATCCATCAAAACCAACCATGATTATGGTATCTCTAACTCATATTCATCAACATATAACAGAAACAAACTGCCAATAAATTAGAAATCCAGGGAAATCCAAACCCTAACTTGAGTTACACCCAATCATACAAACACAAAAATTTCCAAAACCAAAGCTAAAATCTATTGGTTTTGCAATATCCACTACTTTTACCGTCAGAGTATTATAGCATTTTGTCTAGTTTTGGGGTGTTATGGATTCGATGAATCTTGATTTTGAGGTTTGATCTCGGTTGAAAGCGTCCAACGTGCGTTGGAGAGTTTGGAGGTCATCTACATCCGCTGAAATGGGGTTCTACACACATTGATGGACGTTGGAGATGGACTGTGATTGGGTCTAATAACGTTTGCGTGCATTAGAGAGCTCTGTACGTGTTGAGCGATGTTTGGTTGTGAACCAAAAGTGTGTGGAATGTTCTACGTGCACTACATAAGATGGAACGTACGTTGATCTTGGATCTAGAAATGGGTGGTCATCAGATCTACCATCTACGTGCATTGTGAAGTGTAAAACCCACGTAGAAGAGAGGACTACGTGCATAGAAGAGGTACTATACACGTAGATGGGTCTGTTCTGAGTGGTTTTGAGTGAAACGTTGCGTATCGGTTTGGGTGAGTCTATAAATACCCCCACCTACCGTTCCTTCGGCCATAACTCACTCCAACCACCAGATTACACTCTTATTCAAGTCTCTCTATCTCTCTTCACTTCTCTTTGCTTCCACTCTGGTTTATAAGGTAAGAATCACTCTTTAATCCCTTCTTTTTCCCATTTTGTTCATGATTTGAGCATCTAAAGTTGTTGGCTCGAAATGGGTGATCCGACTGATTTTTTTTTTTTTTTCTGTTGAAGGAGAGTTTGGATAACATTAGATTATGGTTATTGAAGGGTGGATTCATAAGATTTAGCTCTAGTTTTGTCAAGTCTTGATGTTTGTCTGAGATGGGTCTATGAGCTAGGGTTTCAGGATTTTTTTATGATCTCTTTGCTTGAATGGGAGTTATTTTTGATATACATTGATGGATTAGAGTAACAAATACTTGATTCATGGCTGGTTTGAGCAGATTTGACGAGTTGGGTATATGGGTTAAGGTTAGGTCGGATTTCCATGAGTTTTTAGGAAGATGGAGTTGTTTTTGATGATCCAAGTATGTATTCATGTTCTTGGGCTTGAGACCTACCATTCTGGGTGTCTAGGTTGCATATGCATGTGCACACATTTTGGCACAACCACAATACCAGTGTCTTATATGTTATTGTTT
>CAODLS011554241.1:0-15450 GCA_948243855.1 Flueggea neowawraea
AGATCCAAGGAAGAGAGAGTGACGCGAGAAGAGGAGAGCTTGTTGGCGGAAGACGGGGAGGAGAGAGTTTCAAGGCGGACAAGGACGGATGAGACAGGAGGAGGAAGTCGTCGGTCAACGAGAGAGAGGAAGATGAAGGTATTGTTCGATTTAGAGAAAGAGAAAATGGAAATAGAGAGAAAGAGTGAAACGGAAAGGCGAGAGAAGAGAAAAGACAGGTGAGAGAAAAAGAGACGAGAGAAAAGAGGCAATGAGTTGGAAGACATACGGAGATTTATTTTTACCGTATAAAGAGATAACCTTTGTTGTACGAAAATAAGACGAACTGTAGCTCCTGTTACAATAATTTAAAAAGTAAAAATTGTTTACAAAAATAATTAATTTTCTTATCAAGATCCTATATTTGTAATTTGTTGTATATTGCAACGTGTGTTGGATGGGTTGAGTCAGATTAAATATTAAAAACTTGTGATAGATCCACTAAAAACGAGAGGGAATGAGTCGTTTTGTCTTGTTTAAGTATATGTATGGTATATAAATAAATATTACATGTATAATGTAATATTTTAATAAATAAAGTATGTCATATATAATATTTTAATGCTCTAAGCTCATCTAGTAAATAACATTATTTTATATATTCAGTCCTGACATAATAAAAAAGAAATAGTTAGATTTACCATTATTACTACATTTAGCGTTGGGCTCTCTTCAAAATCTCGTTTTGGCTTCATCCTTCACAAGGATGGAGTGGCGGGGCTCCTTGGACCCTCCCAAAATAATTATATACGTAGATATATATATATATATACTTATTATTTGGTATATTTATAGTATCTATATGGTATATTATAAGTATATATATGATATTGTACTATATTTAATATATTATATACATTGTATTTTTGCTCATACTTGTAATAATTTAATTTTTTGAGACCTTAGATTATTGATTTGCATGTAATCAATAAAGTTATAGTCCATTTGGAGTTTTTTGGGCATTAAGATTTTTATTCTTGAAGATTTAGTAATAATATATATTTTAAAAATATAATTATTTATATTTTGATAGAATGAAATTACATTAATAAGATATACTGTTATTATTCTACTTGTTATAGTGCATCTTCACTGATTTTGGTCTGGCTCCATTACTTATTCCTTGTATAAACAGCAACTGCTTAGGTGGCTCATTAAACCAGTATTTTGTTCTTAATAAATGCCATATTTCATTTGAATTTTGAATATCTAAACATTTATCTAATTAAGCAACTAATCATCCATGCTTCTAAAAATATTTTGGTATCTAAACAAAAGTTAAAAATGTGAAATTATCACGACAAAGAAAAATGTGACTTTATATTCTTGATGGAGCCCAATACGGAAATTCCAATACCACTCATGCATGCAGTGCAGCATTAATGGGTATAACTCCCATGAAATATGGGAAACTCCTTCAAGGGAATTTAGAATTAAATATTCCATTTCAATTTTGATCTGTAGCACACCAATTTCTTTCTATCTTTTTTTTTTTAATTTTATAAATTTTAGGTATGTCTGATATTGTTGTTTGCGATTTACACAGTTTTTGTAATTTTGAATGTTTGGTAAAGTTCAACGACAGTTTTTGCCAACAGAGTTTTTAGCCAAAAAATATGTTTTTGACAATACACGTATTTGATGCTTTGTCAAAAAAACAAAAAAGGGTTTTCAAGTACTAACACTATAAAACAACTTTTGCTATTAACAGCAACTTTTATATATTTTTTTATCAAACAATCATTTGATTTTAAGTATAATAATTTTAGAAACATCACTTTTTTCTACAACAATAATAATAGTAAACAGCAACCCAAACAAAGTCTTAACCTAAAAGGCCAAGTAAAATTTTCAAAAGAAAAAAGAAAGATGAAAAGAATTATTCGCAAGTGTTTTAAGTCTCCGACGATGGGACTCCATTTGGGCTTAAAGTCTTCGCAGAATATACAAAACTTTTTAGGCTTAAGCCCTTTCTCTAACTGAATACTTGCCAAAGATTTTTCCTTTAAAATAAGGTTGCACCTATTTCTAAATGACGGCGACTTAACAAAGTGGCAAGAAAGGAATGCAATGAGGACGGGAGAATCCCAAACTAATCGATCAGAATTAGCTGTTCGAGCAATTTATGAGCTGCAACATTCAATGATCGCTGAACAAAGGCAACTCTTACATTGGTTAAATTTGATTAAAAAAAAATTGACAATCACGAATCAAAAGTCCAAAAAACAGAATGAAACTCAGATGAATCGTCAATGGCAATTCAATTGAATTGCAAATTCAGATAGATTAGTTTCATAAATTATGAGAATAAGTGATGTGATAGTTCCATTGAAAACACAGCTAAACTCCTAAAAAATTTACAATATTTTGCCAAGAACTTACATAAAAAATTCACAAATTCCGAAATCAAATGGAATCTTAGCTAAACGAAGCATATACACAATATTTCAATTCGAAAAAAAATTAAAACAAAAATAATGAATAAATTATTGTTCTGCAATGTCCAACACAAGCTCAGATTCACCTCTAACAGGAGCTCGACAAAGTGGGCAACTGGCTTGACCTGTAAGCCATTTATCCACACATTCGCAATGGAAACAATGGCTGCAGCCGGGTAAGACCTTAACCTTGTCACCTTCTTCAATCACACCAAGGCATATACAGCATTCATTATCCACTCCACCTTCTCCTTTGCTTGAATTTCCCGAGGCACGATTGAACAGAACCACCGGTATGGCTCTTATGGCTTCTGGGTTCAGCCCCCGAGGCTTCGACGGCGGAGCTTGTGGCACTTGCGACGGTGGTGTGTTCTGGAAGTATAGGTGCCGCCACCGGCGAAGCCAGCGGGCGTAGAGGAAGAGAAGAACCACGACGAGGACGACGGAGAAGAGGATGATGATGAAGAAGAGAGTTCGTCCACCAATTTCGAAGTCGTGGTCGTTGAGTTCTGTGTAGTGCCAGTGGAGCTGCTGAGAATTGGGAGACGTCATTTTCTTGATTTCCCTCTCTGGTTTGAACGCCGAATGAGAGTTGTTTACAATCTGTATATAGTTGTGCATATGTATATAGTTGTGCATATTTTTGTAGGGAGTCGTATGCGAATTAAAAGCAAACTTGCGTTGGAGGCGCCTTGAGTCCACAAGAGTGGCTCCTAAGAGCCCAGCCCGAGTTTTAAATATGAAGAAATTCGATAAAAAAAAACTTGCGAATTGTGATTCAATCGGTAACACAAGAAATTTTTTTGATAAGGTTTAAAATTCGAAAAACCTTAACTATGGTAAATTCGAAAAACATTAGTTTTAAATCTTACAAGGATAGAATTTGGATCTGGCAAATATAGCAAAACTATTAATTTAATAAAGAGAAAGAGACGAGTTTGAGAAGGAATAAATGATTGTGGTCATTTACTAAATAAGAGGGTTTAGAAAGCATCACACGAATTGAACACCCAGATTTCATGCTAACATTTATGAAAGGCACTACTAATGTTTCGTAAAATGCATACAAGATGTGGAAAGCTTGAGCTTAGCTTATGCAAATTAAACCTTCTTTTGTGGGCCATTAAATAAAGATGGGACTTGTCAAATTAAAAGATGGAAAAAATAGGTATTAATTTGTTAGTTTAACTGAAAATAGTTTTGTCCTTACCTTTCTTAGTTGTATTAATATTCATTTGTTCAAAAACTACTTGGCACGTAAGGTCAAAAGAAAGTTCTTTTGGCATACACACATGTAATTTGGTGTTAAGTGACCATAATTAGAAAAAGGAGTAGATCATTAATCACTTTAGGGTTTTATAATTATAATTTATTTTCTTAATGCTATTTGGTAACTAAACAAAAGCATATTGTCCATCATAAGAAGTCGGTAGAACTAATAAGTATTGATATACTACTTGGGTGATTATAACCACACTTTTTATGTAAAAAATTCAACAAAATTTGTCAATTTGCAATTTGGTTTTTATTAGATTACTAATATTTATATTTTTTTATATCTGATTAATCTATTTTTGAATCTAATAAGACTCTTATGATTAGCAAAATTTTCTGTAATAAATTTAAAATTTTATTGATAATCAAAACTCAAATTAGAGAATATAAAAAGCCCATGTAAGTACCACAATCATTTGACCCTTACTGAAAATGAAAGTAAAAACAACTATTGTTAGCAAAAGTTTTTGCCCTTTTGACAGGTAACTCAATTAAGGACGGTATCCTAACATTGAACTAACTTTTTGATTGCTAGTTCTAGAAATGATTTTAACTAGTATATTTACCTAAGTTCATGTTGATACGGAAACCACCTCCCATCTAAAATTAAGAGTGTTTAACGATATGGGTTCGACTTTGGCCTCCACTTTCGGTGGCCAATGAACACCAAATCAGATCCTGTCAAATACAACGTTTGTCTTGAAATTTTCTTTTTCTCTTTTTGCAAACTTAGGCCACTGCAAAAAAAGGTTTAATTTCTTTTTTGTGAGAAACCCAATTATATACATCCACTTCACTGTTAGTTGGTCAAGCCCTAGTGGCAATAAACTTGGAAAAAATTAAGGATATCCCACTTACTAAACTTTACAAGTCAGCATGTTGCAAAAGCTGTCCTCATGACATGAAGAGCAGGAGAGACACAAGACATTTGATACCTAAAAACTTTGTAAGCAGCCACTTAATGTGGATTTCCAAGTCATTCTTGTTTGTGTTTATTATTTTTTATTAACTTGTTCCTTCTAATTCTTTCCTTTCTCTAAAGTCGTTGCTGTACTGACACGTTGTAAACGTTTTGTCCTTATGAGAATTGTGAATTATACAATTATATTATCATTCATTTTTATCAATAAATCTCATGTCACGTGAAAATCTCAGAATTAAAGAGAAAATCAGGAAATTATTTCTTTCAAATTCAAAGAACGTAAATCTCTTCTTGAGATCATAACTGATCATATTATGTCAACTACAAATAAACGTTATTACTTTCATAAAAGATATGTTTTCACTGTTTAAAACTTCTATCAATTCTGTCAAAATAGTCTACTGACTTGAGCGTTAGAGTGATATCGAGGATCAATCCTCAACTTTTGATTTTATTTATTTTCTAAGATACGCCTTGCAATTTTGAAGACTTTTCAACTTCATTGTTGTTGAAGGCAATAACTGAGAAAATTCTAACACCAATTAACACTAAATTTATTTGTATGAATCTCGTATATTAACATATAAGAGCATCCGTATTTCATTTTAGAGATTATACTCCTCATCCGGGTTTGGGTTTTCAAATTAGAGTTTATACTTTTCAGCTAATGTATCTCCAATTTGGAATGTGAACCTTTGTATAATAGGAACTATTGAAACTAAAATCTAAACCTGGCAAAAAGAAAAAGAAACTAAAATCTAAAATTGAGCTATGTCCAAGGCTCTCAAATAAACAAAGCCCACTAAAAGGAAAAAAGAACAGTTGTGATATGAACATCTGGATATGGCAGACATGACCACTGGCTCCAACTCAAATCATCTATTTAAATGTTGTGTTGAAACTAAAAGACTCCTCATTCAACTCCGGCCCATAGCAATTTTAATGGGTTAATACTATATTTGGTCACAAAAGGTCATCTAATGTTCACATATGGTCACAATTTTTTTTTTCACTACATCATGGTCACAAAAGAAATTTTTAAACTACAAGATAGTCACAAAATCCAGAAAAATTGATACATAGAATCTGTTTTATCACGTCAAGTAGACACATTAACAAGAGGATCTGACGTATCAAGTTAAGCATAATTACTTATTTTCAACTCGTTCAAATAACCCAACCTGACATGAATTCAGGTCGCAAACCCATTATAACGACAGGAAAAAAAATTCCTACGAACACAGAACCTCCCTCTTTCTGTCGATTTAAACCACAAAACCTCCCTCTTTTCATCGATTCGAACCACAATGTCGATGTGTCTACTTGAAATGGTTAAACATATCCTACGTATCAGTTTGTCTGGGTTTTATGACTATCTTGCAATTTTAAAATTTCTTATGTGACCATGGTGTAGCAAAAAAATTCTTTTGTGACCATATGTGGACATTGGACAATTTTTTTGTGACCAAATATAGTATTAATCCCAATTTTAATGGTTGTAAAAGTGAATTCAATGGCTCTTTACTCACAAATGTGATTAGCCTCATGTTTCTACATTATTTTAATTTTTCTTTTTTTATAAATCATTTTATTTATTTTTTTATCAAAAATTGAAACCTTAACTATTTATTATTAAAGACAATTCTAATACTAAAAAATTACAAATCTATCATCTTATTTTTTTAATTTTAAGTGAGGTACTATTCACAACCTGTTGAAAATACATTCCGTAACAACTTTAGTGCGACTGATCTAGACTTTTTTTTAACCATAAATGTAACAAATTAAGGCTACAACTTAGCAAATAATAAATATTCTATTACAAGAATCTGATTTTGCATCAGATTTTTTAGATAGTTTGCTGTATGCTTTTGTTGTAAATATACATACGCTCAATCAATAAAACAAGTAAACATGTTTCCACTCCCCAGTAATTGAAAAAAAAAGACCCATAGAACCAAGTAGCTAGTAATCTATATATACTAATATAAAATAATATACATTAACTGAATTAATAACACGTGACAAATTAAGGGAAGAAAAATCTGCATTAGTGGCATAATAATAAATCAGGCCCATTATAGAAACCCTAGCATTAGACCCGTGCGATGTGGCAGAAATTGCATTCACACCATAAATCATAATGCTTGACTAATTCACCGTTGATTGCTTGATTAGTGGAAAATTAATATGTTTTATTTTACGGGATATTAAGCCACAAATTAAGTGTTGGCCCTTATATGCAATACTTAAACCTAACTTTTTACTTAATCGAATCAATAAAAATCTTCTGCTAGGGTTGTTCAAACCTAACTTAGCAATACACTGGTAAATATATTGATTTACGCCAAAATCCTGCTGCAATCCTAACAGGTACGCTTATCATGCAACATTTCTATTTGTTTTTCCTTAATTTGAGCAAACATGTTACTTTCATTTGTAACAATTTTTTTTTCATTAATTTAGGCTTTGATAAGTTTTATTATGCCAAGATTAGTTTTTTTTATTCTGCTAATTTTCCATTTCTGATACTTATGTGCTAACATTAGTTTTTTATTCTGTTAATTTTTCATTTCTTATACTTATGCTAATGCAAATTTTCATTAATTTTTTATTCTGCTAATTTAGATACATATTTAATTTAATTAATTGTAAATGTTATTGTTTTCAGTTAGAATAATTTAAGTAATGTATATATTAAATCTAAGTTTTTTAATCAAATATATTAAATTTAATTTAATTTAGTATTTTTTAAAGGAAGTTAGTTTATTGACAATATACTATTGATACTATTTTTTAAATTATTTTGTGTTAATATTAATCATTATTCTAATTTATAAATGGTTATATAAATTATGATTGAAGTCTCATAATATTTGGTCAATAGTTGGAGCAAGTGTTGATGTTGTTCTTAATAATAATGGTAAATTCAATATATAATTCTTTTTTTTTTAAATTCTAACACATATTTTCATTTAAATATTTTAATTTATATTTTATATTAATTGCTAAATATTTTGGAACTTGGTGGCTCACATTATGAATGTACATACTATGGTGTATTGAGTTAATAAGAATCAAAATCTATAAATTCTTTGTGTTTTAATAATAGTTTAGTGTATTTTAGTTAAGACAATTATCGAGTTAAGTGTAGATTTGATTTGAAAATTTTTATATGTGACTAACAAGACAATTGATATATTTACACAAATATTAATGTAGTATTCAAAGAAGTGTTTCAAAATTTGGCGTGATGATATGTAATAAACTCAATATTATTACAAATTTATCTAATAGTTTTTTTTAATTTTTAGATTATTTTGAATATTTATATAATTGTAATGTAATTATTATTTTCATAAAAAATAAAATCTTCAGCATCTTCAATCTAGTATATATTTATTTTCATTGCAATGAACAAAAGTATAGAATGTGCGTGTCTAGTTTTGTGCGTAGTTGCACCGATCCAACTCATCTTTCCCATTGATTGAATGAATCATATACATTTTTTTTATGAGTACCTATGCATGTGTATATTAGTATGGTATTTTTTTTATAGGTATATATTAGTATTGTGATAACTTGATTTTTCCGACCATTATTCCGGTAATTTTTCCGTTGAATTTTTTTCGAATTAATTATTTTTGAAGGATTAATTTTTAATTTGAAATATCATTAAAATAATTAATGATATTTTAGAGTGTTGAATTTTTGTTAGTGTTAATAGAATTTTTGAAGTGTATTGGGGAATTAAATTGAGTGAAAATTGGTTGAAATTGGAAAAAGAAAGAAAATTGGAAGAAAAGAGAAAGAAGAACAAACTACAGGTTGTTCATCATTTGTTCTAAACGGCGTGTCGTTTGCTATTGTGTGAGCTGTCATCTGTGTGAGAGAAAATGACTTATCTTTCAGTTGATAAGAAAAACGACGCGTCGTTTAAGAAAGCTGTCGTCCGCGCGCGAGACCTGTTGTTCGCGTGTGTGCTAGGCAGGCTTCCAGGTGAACGACATGTCGTTTGTGCGTGTCTGGGTTTCTTTAATGTTAAATGACTCTGTTTTCTTTTCTTCTTCAAAACAACATCATTTTTTCAGCCTTCAGAATTCTTTTCTTCTTTCTTCCTCTTCTTTGTGTTTCATTCTTCTCAAAATCAAACCCTTTCTTTCTATCTCTCGACTCTCTCCCTCGATTCGGCCTCTCTCTTCCGTCTCTCTCTCTTCCTCTTCGATCTTGCTAGCAAACCAAGGTAAATGCCTCTTTCTCTCTTCACTTTTATTTGTTATTTTCATGGATATTGTATGGGTTTTGGTCGGATCTATAATTCGATTTTTGAGGAGATTTTTGGATGAATTTTTGTGGGGTTTTGACGGGGTGAGTTGGTAGAACATGAATGTAGGTTGAAAATGGAAGATTGAATGGTTTTTGATGGAAGGGTATTTTGGTCCAAATCTTTAGGGACGATTTTGGAATGTTTGAGGTGGTTTCGGACCAAACTGATAGTAGATTTGGGTTCTTTGGATGATTTTGAGTTGAATGGTATGATTGAAAACATTGGGTTATGCTTGGTTCGGGATTAGGGACCATTTGGTGTAATTTTTTAATGAAAGGGCCAAAACTAAAATTTTACATAATTCTGAGTATATTGAGGACTAAATTTGATATTTGGCATTTTAGGAATTGAAATATAATTTATGATAAGTATATTGGCAAATTTGTAATTTTTAAAAATTGAGGGATTAAATTATAATTTTAAATTACTTAGAGGACTAATTTGAAAATTCTGAAAAGTTTGGGACTAAGTCATAATTTTCCGACGTCTTGGGAATTAAATGGTAATTTTACAAAGTTCGGGGACTGATCTGTAATTTTATACCGATGTGTGATAATTAGATTATCATGTTAGACTTTGGGCCGAAATAGATTTTCGGGATTTGTTGGATGTTCGAGTTTGCATATGTATTTACACGTATTTCGGTACTGCCACAGTACCATGTCTGATCTGTGTATGTATTGTCTGTTCCAGCTCTATGTAGTTTCTGAGGAGACCAATCATTCACCGGTGGACCATGCTCGAGATTATTTGCTCAGCATCTAGGTAAGTATGGTAACACTTTAGACACGTAGGTTATGTCCTCTAAATTCTGTATATATTTTTGTTGTGCTGAACTTGGCATGAAATTAGAATAATTAAAGAATTGGAGTTCCTAAAAATCTGATGTATATGAAAATCTCTGTTGTGGAAATTAAATTTTATCTGGAAATTTTGATGGTTTTTGAAAATAAATATTACGTTTTAATATTTATTATAATTTTGGTAACAAACATTCTGTTATAGATTTCAAGGTATATTCTGTAGAAATTATTCTTCTTGGATTTAAGAATATTTTTGAGACAAATGATTTGTTCTAAAATAAATATATTTTCTACTGATTTTCTGTTCTGAAGTAAATAAAAGGATTTTCTGTAGTAAATATTCTATCTGAAAGTGATTGTATTTTTGTATAAATACTCTGTTTAATACTTTGAATATTTTGAATAAATATTTCAATATGTTTTCGGCAAAAACATTATGATATGTGACACCTAGTTACGGGGTGCATAACCTTTGATATATCAATGCTCTGTGAAGACTCTAGCTGCCAAGGTAAAGGGTAGCCGTGTATCCAGCCAGATACATGATCTGTTCTGTCTAGTGGTGGAGTCCACAATACTATTCTGTACACTCTGTTTTGGTTCCATTGAGTTTTGAACTACTATCTGAAAAATATTTTGAACTACACTTTTGAAATGTTTTGGAACGATTCTGAAAGATATCTTAATATTTAACTCTGAAAATACTACGGTATTCAAGTCTGAAAAATAATTTGGAAATCATATTTGAAATAAACTGAGTATTTATCTCTGAAAATATTTGAGTACGGTTCTTTGGAATATCTTCGAAAGTGAATGTGAATTTCGAAAAAATATTTGAAAGGAAAACACTTTGGCTATTTTGGGATTTGAGAAAAATTAAACATGTTATTTAATTTCTTCATTTACTAAATTTTGATAACTGTCTGTTGTCTGCTCTGTATGCAAAAAAGATTGCAAAGTGGATTTTGAACTAAGTTATTTATATATAGGAGTGTGTATATATATATATATATATACACACACACGATATTATTTGGATATATAAGTGCATGTGGTAGTTTTTGAAAATGTTTTCAAAACCCTTTTGAGAAGTCTGTGCCGCTCTATTATGTTTTCTGCTCACCAGAGAATCTTAACCCTTTTATTTTTCTTGTCTTTATTCTACTTTATTTTTCAGGTGATCTTGATAGGGGTCGTTTGACTCTTCCGCGCTCAGTGAGTGCCCTATTGTTCGGGCATAATTTCTATTATGTTAGTTGCTCCACACCGGGTAGTGGGTTATGCACTTGTATTTGTTAATAACATTTAACGTATTTTATTTGAACTATTATTTAGTATTTTGATATTATAATGATATTTTAATAATATTCAGGAATATTGTTTTCAGAAAATTTATTTTGTTAAACTGTTTTAATATGGTAAATAAGCCGACTAATAATATGAATATGGGTAGTTTCTATTCTCCGAGGTTTGTGCGAGTTGGGCCAGGCTTCCACAGACTGTTCGCCTCATACGCCGGTCATGACCCGACTTGGGTGGTGACAAGTATGGTTTGTACATTTGTTAGTTTTAGTTCGAGTAAGAAAACCTCTTCTTTGAAAGTGTATAAAAAGAATTTTCATTCACAGAATCTCTATTTTGGAAGAATATTATTGAATTATTATACTAAAAGTTATATATATCCTTAATCTACATCTCTTATTAATAAATTTCATTAATACAACGAAATTCTAATCTCTTCTATGAAATATGGAGTTGCAATGTGTACTATTTGAGGAAAAAAATTGTTAACAAAGATTAACTATCTCTTAATTTTGAGAAAAAAATGAAATGACTTATCAAAAAGAAAAGAATAAATGAAATGAACCAATGAAATAACTATCTCTTCTACGGTTGGAGCTTACATTAAAGACACAACAATAACATAATCTAATTTTCAAGATTGCTATACAATTCTAACAATTGTATAGTACTTGTACTCTTGATGTATACAGATTGTGTGGTCTATTTATTTGTGTGACGAGGAGATTGAGCATGATTAAGTGAGAACTAATCATGTAGCATGACGAAGGACCATACTGTCATGTGCAAATGAGAGATGTTGAAAAACAAGTCCACCCATAATATTAATGGGTGAAAACCGAATCCATTAGTTGTGAGTTCAACTAATGAGTCTAACTAATTGTAAGATTAATTAGTTAGAGTTAATTCATTGTCGAATCCTGCAACACCGATCCCGAGTTGACATTTGGACTGCGATTCAGTTAATCATTCCTGTCAATCAAACGACCGTGGTTCGATTGCGAAACTAACATCAATCGATCGTATTTGTAGCCCACTGCAATTCGAGATTAGAGCTCAATTAATCAATTCCGCATTCTATAGTATTAGGTTGTATAAATCATGTTCCTTTCAACATCTACACAGAATCACAAATAACTTCTGGTTAATTAATAGAATTTTGTTTCATCAAAAAAGAAAATGCTGGTTCAAGCATTTTCATGACGAGCATTCTAGACACAATAAAATCAATGAATGTTTGATATATTAGCATTTTCAAAACTTTAACATTCTGTGCAAATCTCCCATATAGGCTGATACTGGAGTCTACCAGTCGTCAACAGCGCCAAGGATCGATAATTTGATCCTTGATGTAGGGATCAAATTCTGATAGTCATTCAATTTATTTATGAACACACCAATGGCAGTTCTTCAATCAGCTATTTGGCCATTCTTTGAGGCAACAATTCGCCGATCAACCTAAACTTTTGATATATTTAGCAGTAAAGCCAGTATTCTTCTAAGACCTACTTACCATTTTAGACTAATTATCTATAGACGTAGATTATATATATATACATATTCTTATCATATTCTCGTTATTCATGTTTGAAAATATAACCCTCATTCTTTTCCCAAATCTCACAAGAAGAGATTCATTCTTACTGAAGCTTTAGAATAGCGCTGAACTTCACTGAAATATTGAGAATAAAATATATAGTAATTAACGATTTTATAATGGCAGTCAAGCTTAAACTGTAATTTTTTTTAAACAAAAGGAAGGAGAGATTATAGATAGTAAAAATACTTTCGGTCAGATTAATTAATTTAAACCACATAAGGATTCTAGAACTACTCTTCCAAGTTTTACACCACTATCATTTTTATTTTTACTTTTATTTTGACTATCAAGTATCAAATCATAAAACCCTCACAAATGAAATTTAAGAGTAAATCACAAACAAGATGAACATTCGAAAGAAATTTATAAATTAAACGAATCAAAGATTGGACAAGAAGTGGGTTTTCAGAGAAAAAAAAACTATTTGATTTCTTTTTCATCCATGATTAAATGATTCTAATTGGTGCCAAACCCTAATCACAAAACAAGGTCTGATAATGGATAGCTATAAGCCGCCATACCTGAACAACAAAATCATGCAACTTCTTCACTTAGCACCGACTTCGTAAAATATTGTATATCAGCCTTCTACTTATCGCATCATTCCAAGAAAAAAAATAGCTTCCAAAGTTCTTCACCTTCTTTACCATATGTAAGATCTAAGATCTATATTGTTGCTGGCTTCAGCTATGAAAAACGAAGAGACACAATTGCATGCAAGTCACGGCAAGAACATCAATCAACTCTATCGAGCCTTTAATTCGTAATTTCGTCTTCAATTTGTAATTTTCACCCCAATAAAACCATAACCTATTATTTGGTTTGTATGATTTGATGCATATCGAACAGAGAACTGTTAGAAGATTCTAAGAATTTAAGAACATCCGAGCTCAAACTCAAGACCTCTGGAGAGGAGTTTGTACCAGTTCACCGTCACATTAACCATAATATATAATTGCATGAAACCGACCCATCAAAAATCGAACAAAGAAGGGTTCCCATAATCCCAAATACTGGAAGGAGCGTAATCATCGTCATTCGTTGACGATGGCCAAACCGACCCGGACCCGACATGCAAACTCGGATCCTGATCCACCGGTGCAGCAACAACAGGTTGTGTATCACTGGAATTAGAAATAGACAAACTAGACCCCACCGAACCCACCAGCGAACTAATGTCTTGGCTCAACACATCTTGATACGACATCATATTAACCGCCGCAAAATTCCTCGCATTGCTACTATTACAGACAACATCCGACAACAACGACGAAAACTGATTATTCATTTGTCCTTGTTGGTACGGACAACTCTGCAGCGTACCTTGCTGTTGAAGACAATTCTGCGGTATTACACTGTTATGAAACAGAATGTTTGAACCGACGGTTCCACCAGCCGTGTAAAACCCGTATGGGGAGGACCCACCAACCGTGGCGGAGGAAAAGGAGATGCCGAACCCCGGAGGGCGGGGGAGAAGAGGACGGAGGGTTTGGGTAGAGGAAGAGCCGCCGCGTGAAGAGGCCGACGACGAGGAGGAAGAAGACGATGACGTGGCGGATGAGGATTGTAAGTTAAGCTGAGCCCTAGAACCGTAGAGAATGATGGCGGCACGGTCATAGGCTCTGGCCGCATCTTCGGCTGTGGCGAAAGTGCCGAGCCATTTCCGGGTCCGTTTTCTGGGTTCCCGGATCTCGGCGACCCATTTCCCCCAGCTCCGTTGTCTAACTCCTCGGTATCTGAACTTGCCGTTATCAGGACCACCTTTGCCCTTACACTTCTTGTTATTTTCAGGTGTTGGTGTCTTAGTGGTGTGTGAGAGAGAGGAAGAAGAACTGTTGTTGCTGCTGGTGGTGGTGTTAGTGGTGGTGTTTTCCATTACAGAATGAGGATGCGGAGTTTAGTAATGGTGGGGAAAGAGGAGGGCGGGTTTGGTTGTGTTGGGAACAGCTTTTGATTTGAATGCCGAGTGTTTAAATGGTTGACCAGGGCGGTGCTCTTCTTTTCTGGTTTTACTGGTTCTGAACTGATCCTGGCTGTTCATTTTCTGGGACCCAGTGGATTGGAGGGATTGGATTGGATCTTGCAGGGTAAGATTTAAGAGAGAGAATTGCTGCGTGCTTAAGGAAACAGTGTAACAGATGCACATTGGTTTGGGAATTTGGAACCATTTTGTTTGCTTTCTTTTTTTTTTTGATTGTCTTTTGGAAATTTCAAATTTTGCTTCACAATTAATTGTGGGAAATTTACGTAAGGTAATAGTAGGGGTGTAAGTGGTGCGATTTGGTCGGTTTTAAGTTTTCAAACCAAACTGCACTGCAAATTTGCGATTTGAAGAAATTGCAAACGCAGTCAAACCATTAGTGCGGTTAAATCCACTAAATCTAAACTAGCGGTTGCGATGCGATTTAGTCGGTTTGACGGTTTGTGTTTTATTAAATATATAAAAAAAATTAAACAACTAAACAAAATAAAATAAATAACAATATTGAAAAATAACTTTAATATTGTTTCATTAGAATTACAATGTCTCTAAAATATGAAAGTTGTCTCAAAAATAAGAAATATTGTTTCAAAATACATTAACCTTTACGAACTGCTCTCCGAAAATAAGTACAATTATGCAGTGTTTTCACTATCTGTCAATTAGCATCTAACTAATACTAATGTATACCTATTGTTAGCATCCAAAATATATATTTTTCAGCCATAAATAAATTTACAAAATTGCACATAATTTTAAAAAA
>CAODLS011554369.1:0-17357 GCA_948243855.1 Flueggea neowawraea
GTGAGTTTCAGTCAGAGGACTCAAACATCACCACTGCATGAAAGCTACTTTGTGACAACGATCCATGAAATGCTTTCATACGGGCCAGTCCAATACATGTTCCCCAACATGCATCTATGTTCTAAGTTGATATCTCATATCTATAATCAGTAAAACATGATTATCCACTTAGCAACATACTAATCTTTAATTTATTATCATTCCCATGATAATGATCGATTAGAGACATTTAGAATATTATTCCTTTTATCTTTATGGTTTTACTATCAAGTCACGTACTTGATGGCATAAAGAATAATAAACTATTCATGGAGTTTTATCTTCATAAAACATATAATATTTCATAGAAATGAAATACCTCTTTATTAAATAATTGAATGACAATGCACATTAATGATTGGACTAGGGCACAATTCTAACAGAAAGGAGAGGAGATAAACTTAGCCTTGAGCAGTGCCCAAGGAATAAATTGGAATGAAAAGAAATGGAAAGTATTCCCTATGCACCTGTTGTTGGGAGCTTAATATACGTACAACCTTGTACTAGCTAGCCATCAGTTTTGTCAGAGGAATGTTGGGCAGATATCAAAGTAATCCAGGAAAGCTGTAAGAAAGTATTGCGTTACTTGAAAGGGATGAAAGATCACATGCTCACTTACATAAAATTTGATCATCTAGAGGTGATTGGATACACATATTCAGATCATGTTAAATGTGCTGACACCGGAGAATCCACATTTGGCTATTTTTTCCTTCTAGGCTATCATCCATGGTTTATGGCTACAGAACTTTGTTTCAAGACTTGAAATTGTCGACATTATTGTTGGAGAGTTTCGGTCTAAGCTTTGGATAGCTTTTGTATGAACGGAAGCAATTTGAAAAGTAAGAGCAAAATCGACACAAGGATTTATAGTAGTTTGACCAACCTTGCCTACATCCACTATCTAAGTCTCACTTAGGCTTTTCACTATCGATGATTGATTGTTGCTCAATCCAACAAGGCCAATACACAAGGTTGATTCCAGCTCAATACCTCCAAGGCCAACAAGGTTGTTTTCTATATGTTCGCAACAAACTTCTCTCAATGTTGTTTTATACTTAGGTTCACAAAAAACCTCTACAATGTTGTTTTCTATAGGCTTACAACAAACCTAACTCACATTCTCAAAGTGTATACAATTGATTTACAAATAATGAAGCTCTATGCTAAAGTTGAGTATTTGAGATTGAAGATTGAAATTTGATCTCTCGCTTGAATTGATATTTTTCTTGATGGAAATTGATAGGAATTTGGCTCTATGATTTTTTATGTTGTCCAACATATTTTTGGTCTCCTCTTGATGTATTTATAGCCCTTTGAATCAATATGACCGTTGCTTTGAAGAATATAGCCATTGGAGTGCATTTAATGTTGTTTGCTACTGTCTGTGTCATTCTCACGTAAGTCACATTAAACTTACATACGTTACTTGAGAATTTTTGTAGCTTATGTACGTGACAATACATGTTGTGTAAGTTGATCATCTTTGAGCAAGCTTTTCGTACGTGAAACTATATCTTATGTACGTGAATCACAACACACATACGTGAACTTATTCTTACGTACGTGAAACGTGCTTTAGAGGGTTCCAGTGGCTTCTGCTTGTCTTTCGAGCCTCTCTCACGTACGTGACACGTTGCTAACGTACGTGAGATGCTTCTGTGATTTGGTTTCACAAATCCAAGCTTTCCAATGTGTTTCTTTTCAACTCAAACGTTTTTCTCATCATCAAAACACATAAGGAACTTATTGTTGATCACCCATGATCCAACAAGTATTGCCAAGCCACTGAAAATTTATTGTTATAATTCTGCAACAGTCTTCTTTTTAAGAAACGGCAAGTATTCAAAGGGTGCTAAACATATGGAAATTAAATACTTGGTCATTCAAGAAGAAGTTTAGAAACAAAGAGTGTTAATTGTGCACTTTAGCACCTATCTAATGATGGCAGATCCTTTAACAAAAGGATTAGAGACAAAGACATTTAAAGAATATGACAATAGAATGGGCATTATTGAGTACCATTAAGCATAAATTAATGATGTTTTGTGTATTTTGATTATTTGACACTCTAAGCTCAATTTAAGTATTGTTTCTGATTTTAATACCTTATACTATGGTTTATTGTATATACATTATAATACCCCATTGGATTTCGATAGGATTCTTGTAGCATTCCTTTTGAGTATGTAGTTGGTCTCGATGTTTGGTTGATCTCGTGAATGATGGAGTAGATGACCCTAAGTTAGTAATACCTTAGGAGTGGAACTTGTGCGCGTAGGGTAAGCTGGGAGGATATTATGCACGTTACACCCCTTCTGTGCGCGCAAGAGAGCTAGAGGTATGAGGATCATTTGGTTCTTTTATCAACGTGAATAAGATAAGTGTTACGCACGTAATACGTGCTACACCCGTAATATCCGTGTTGTGTGCATTGATCATGGATCTGGGTTTGAGGTTCTTAGATTTAGATCTGAAACCGAGAGCTGAGGATGGTCATCTACGTTTGTAGAACGTTGTCTTACCTATGTAAGACCCTTGCTACATGCGTAGTATGTGTGTTACGCTGGTTAGAGAGTCTATTCTGGGCGAATTTTGGTGGAACACAACGTTTGGGCAAGTAGGGTTATAAATACACCCAATTGTCTCTTCTTCGGCCATAACTCCTCTCCATCTGCCAAATCTCTCCCATATTGATTTCTCTCCGTCCGCCATCACTCCTCATTGATTCTACTTGGATTATTGAGGTAAGATTCATCATCAATCTCTTCCTTTCTTCATTTATGAAAGATTCATCCATTTAGGGTTTGGATCCAAATTTTGTGGTTGAGTTCGGATTTGATGTTTGAAATGGGAGTTGTAAGATGTTGAATCATAATGGATTGAGGTTAGATGAACGTGATTTAAGCTTGGTTTATGAAGATTTGATGTTGTTTTGGATGGGTTAGGGTTTTGGTTGAATTTGAAATGGGTTTAAGTTTTTGTTTGATTCTGTTATAAGGGGTGTTTGGGGATGTTAGATTAGGCTTGAATGAAGTTAGAAGAACATATATTGAGCTTGGTTTCATGAGATTTGGTGTTCTTTGAAAATGGGTTGGTGAAATTCGAATTTTTGAAGAAATGTGATGATTTTTGAGTTTGTTAAAATAGATATTAGATTCTTGCTTAGGAGGTTGATTATAGTCAATGTGGATAATTGGATTCGATTTCTATCGGTTGAATCAGATTTAAAGACTAATTTGGTAAATTTTCACTCGAGGACTATAAATGATATTTGGCATTGGGGACTATAGTTGGATTTTGAATTATTTAGAAGGCTAATTTGTTACTTGAAGGATCTTGAGGATTAATGTATGGTTTTGGAGGGTTAAGGACTACATTATGAGACTGGAATATTTTGGGGACTAAAATGTAATTTTACATTGGGTCGGGACCTAACTGTAATTTTGCATAGATTTCAGATTTTGGGTCGAGAGTGTTAGATTATCTTTTGAGTTAGATTTTCAGTGACCTAGAGGGTCAGCATTCATATATCATGCATACGGTATTGCCATAAATACCCCATTTTGATGATTGTTATTTCTATATCTGTTCCAGCTTCTTGTGTCTGTCAGCACGATCAACCACCCACTAACAGTGTTTGACTGGATACTTAGTATCGGATACCTGGTGAGTGAAATAGAAGCTTCAGACACATAGGTTGTGTCTTCTAAATTTCATGTTTCTGCTATGTCTGGTTTATTTTTGGAAATTGAAATAATTAATGGTTGGCTAATTAATAATTTGGCTTATGTGATTATTAAACTTTGGTTTTCGTTTCTGATAAATAATATTTATATGGTATATAAACTACAAATTAACTCAGTTTCCGATATTAAATATTTATATAAGGCATATAAATATTTTCTACAAAACGATTTATAATTTGCTTATGCGTTTGATAAATATAAGGTATATATTTAAATACTTCAATATGAGACACCTATGCTACGTAGGGTAAACGTAGCATTTGGTATAGCAATGCGCATTCGAGACCTAGTCACCAGGGTTTTTGGTAGCCGTGTGTCCGGTCATACACATGTACTCAGTTTTAGTGAGACGGTGGAGTCCATCCTTGTTATATATTTATCTGTCAGTCCCAAGCCCCGATATCTATTTTTGACATACGATATATGGTATATATCTTTTGTATGTTTCTGCTTGTTGTTTGCTTTGGGTGCGAACGATTTCAAAATGAATTTTGGAATTATTTTTCTGTATTAGTATGTATATGTATACAAACTTATATCCGCATGTGGTATTTCTGAATTATTTTCAAAACGGTTTTTGTGATGCCTGGAGTCGATCTGGAGTGTTATTTCCTCACTAGAGATTATTACCCCTTTATTGATGTTTCTTGTATGTGTTCCTTTAGCTTATTTCTCAGGTCCTATTTTGGCATTCGACAACCGTCCAACATCCTGATATTAGTGAGGTGTTCCATTTGATAGTGAGTGTCCTTTTGGTTTGGGCTCCTTTTATTTTTTGTTAGAGCTCTACATTGGGTTGTTGTTGGGTTACTGGATCATTTTTTTCTTTTGGGATTTATACATATTTTTTATATATATATTTTTCAAATTTACTCGATATTATGATTTGATTATGTATTATTTATTTACTTATATTTTCAGTATAAACGTTTTCTTCCACTTATGGATATTTTGGATAAATGTATGCTTTTGGGTAGAATGTATGAATCTCCGAGGCTGGTGCGAGATGAGATGGGCTGGGCTTTCGGGTTGGTCTATCTTGTACGCCGATCATGGTCCGAAAATGGATCGTGACATACATGATTGATTAATATGGGTATTAGAATGTTGTCTTTTTTCCAAAGACGTTATTGTTGGACCGTTATGACATATATCTCATTATATATCATGTTATGTCTTGAGCTAATATTTTGATGCATAGAAGGAAGTACGTAAGATTAATTGACATACAACCGATATGATCCTTATTAGCCTTTTGCTTAACAATAATTGACGTTGTTGTAATACCCCGTCCGTTTTGACCTGACTTCTATAGCATTCCGTACAATTCCGAAAAGGTCCTTTGTTGAACCCTATTCAATTTTGAACGAACTTTCTTCGACGTCAATTTGATCCTTGATGTTTGAAATGATTTTATGATGATTAAGATTGTTCAAAGATGATAAATGGCAAGTTCGAAGAATTTCGTGCATTATTCTAGCAAGTTTTTGTGCTTGGTTGATCCCAATAGTGATGGTATTGATGAACCAAAGTTGGAAATGCCTTAGGAGTGGATTTTTGTGCGTGTAGAAGAAGTTGGAGACGTACTACATGCATTGTTGAGTTCTTGCGCGCATTGATCATCTTCTGGGTTTGAGCCAGAAACTGCTGAAGGTCGATTATGCATGTTGTGAGTTGTCTATGCAAGTTAGTACATGTTCTATGTGCATAGATGTATTACTATGTGCGTAGACGTGCCCTGAATGTGATGTTTTCAAGTGAAACGGTGTGTTTTATGTGTTAGGGTTCTTAAATACCCCAACCGTGCTTCCTTCGTCATTTTACTCCTCTTTTCTGACGTTTTCACTCTTAAAATGTTTCCTCTTCATCACCCATTGCCTCTCATCACTTCCTTTCATTTCCTTGAGGTAAGATCAAGCTTCTAACATGTTTCTTTCTTCAATTTATGCATTGGTTCGTGTTTTATTTTGTTGGAAGAAAAAGTGACAATTTTGGGTGTGGATTAGGATTTTTGTTGGTTTCTGTTGATTTGAGACTTAGATATTGATTGTTTATGATGGATTGAGACTTAAGGAACATAGATTTAGCTTGGAAGAACAAGATTTGATGTTGTTTAGAAATGGGTTAGGGTTAATTCGGGTTCGATCAATTTTGGACAATTATGTTTTTATTTTGATGAAATTGATGTTAGATTCATGTTTGGGAGGTTGATATTGACCAATATGGGTATTTGGATTCGATTTCTATTAGTTGAATCGAAAGTTGGACCATTTGGGTAACTTGCCATTGGAAGACCAAAACCGATATTCGGCATTTTAGGGACTAAATGATATTTTGTATATTTTGAGAGTTAAATATATATCTTTGGGATTTTGAGAATTAATTAATGATCATTGAAGTGCTATGGATTTAGTATTAAATTTGGAAAATTTTAGGGACTAGTTGGTCATTTTCCAAAGTCTCGGGGACTAGAGTGTAATTTTACACTGAGTCATATTTTTTAATTATTATGTTAGACTTTGGCCCGAAATAGATTTTCAAGGTTTTTTTGAGTTTGCATATGTATGTGCAAGTATTTCAGTACAACCACAATACCATATTGATTTTGATATGTCTATTCCAGTTTTGCTTAGTTTCCGAGGAGACCAGTCATTCACCTGTTGATCGTGATCTACATTATTTGCTCGGCATTTATGTTAGTGGATGACAGCTTCAGACACATAGGTTGCGTCTCGAAACTGTATATTTTTTTTTGTTGTGTTCGACACATATTTTGAAATTGGACTAATCTAAGGATTGACTTAATTAATAAAACTGATTATATGATTCAATAATCAGTACTCTGCTTTGAACTCGATATATATGTATTATATATCCTCTCTTTGTTTTGATGCTGATTTACATGCCTTTGGTTTTATACTATGTAATAGTATGATTTGGTTTTTTTAATTTGGGATAGTTGTGTTACGGGGTAGTAGTAGCCTTTGGTATACCAATATTTTGTGGATGCCTAGCTACTAGGGCAGTCAGTAGCCATGTGTCTAGGCCCGACACATGATTTGACTTTGATTAATAGCGGAGTCCACATCACATTTGCTTACACCTTTGCTTATGGTCTCATATCCATGATATATGTTTTGACTCTGAGACTAATATTATTGTTATCATGTTTTCATTATGTTTTGAATATGAAATTATTTTCAACACGCCTGCGTGTTTGTTAGTTGCTTTGTTTGCGAATAAATTTGAAATGATTTTCGAAAGGCTATTATTTATGTAGTATGTGTGTGTGTGTGTATATATATACCCGTATGTGGTATTTTTTAACTGTTTTCAAAACAATTTTTGTGAGGCACGTATGAGGTATTCTGGAGTGTTATCCCTCACTGGGTTCTTACCACCTTTCTTTTATATATTTATTTTCATTACTATCTTTCAGGTGACTATGGCATCTAGATATTCAATGATGGGTTCCATCAGATAGTAGTCACCCTTTGATCAAGCCCTAATTTATATGTTTTGGTTAGATGCTTCATACTGAGTATATGTGGGTTATGATTGTATTCGGGTATTTGATAACCGTATTTATTTTAAAACATTATTAAAATTATTTTGATATTTATAAATTTCATTTTAATTATAAAATGAATATTTTGTTTAACATATTTATTAAAATATTTAATAAACGATTTAGGTAGTATTACGTCTATATCTTTGAGACTTATAAGAGATGGGTCGAACTCCCTTAGACGATTCGCCTTGTACGCTGGTCATTGTCCGAGAATGGGTCGTGTCAGTTATGACCAATGTAATGAAGGATTTAGCTTTTACTATGCATATTATGTTATTATTAAACTAGTATGATCTTCAACGAGCCAAGTGGGAGAATGTTAGAATTCATGGATGTGGCCAATGGAATAATAGAGTTATTTGTTTTAATAAGTGCTAAATTCCTTTTGGTTGTATGAGACATATGATTTTAGAGTTATTCTGAATTAATGAGTCATGTTGATGAACCATGACATAAGCCCACTAGGAAATGCTAAACTGGTCCTCTCTCTACCTATAAAAGAGAGTTATTCTCTATCACATTAACTGTACGTACAAAAACCCTAAAGAGACATGGAGAGAGAAATACAGTTTAATCTTGCTCTAGTTCGTGGTAGTTTGTTCGGATTCGATTCTGTCCATAGAGCAAGGTACATTTCCGTTATTGATTACATGTTATATGGAAATTATAATGTTCTAAGATCCTAAGCATTAAGATTGATGCAATATAATGATTAATTGTTACTGCAATTTAAGTTTTACATGTGAAGGAACCACGAACTATAAGAATAGATCATTGACCCTCGTTATAAGAAAAACTAAAATCAAGGATATGAATAAAAAAAAATTATAAGTGGAAATTCACCAATAGTATTCCAAAGCATTCAACCCAATGAACTTTTGCCATCTATTAAAACATGACAAAACTCATTATAACGCATAAAATCAGATTTATATAGGTTTTAGAATATAACTCAATCTTAAACAGATAAAGAGAAGCCAAAAATAATGTAAAATTCGATCTAAACATATCAGAGAATAAGACGCGAATTAAGGACATAAGAAACAACCAAGAATACAAAAAAAAAAAAGAGCAAACCGTGTAACAAATTATAAAATCACTGTAAGTACACGACCAAAGGACACGGCCATTCCTTACGGTGTGTAATATTACATAGTCTAAGATGTGGGTGTGCAATTGACTTTCAACAAAATTAACTTTGACTCGTTTCCGAAACTCCTCCAAGTCGAACCTGACCAAATTATCATCTTCAAAATAATTTTCAATACTCAAATCTCTATAGGATCTCCAATGAATTACACCTCTAAATGCAGGATCGCATCATTGGCCTTATGAGTTCCATTCCATTCGTTGGCCCCATTTGCTGAAATGTAGTTTTGTGATATGATTAATTTTTTCATGACCTTGCGAAGACTGCTAATAAATGCATCCGGAATGTCAAAAGAGTTCCAGCACTTTTAGATTGAGCAAACTTTCAATGCCCGATGGTACGTCCTCCACAAATTCACAGCACTGGATGACAAGTTTTCCTAGATGAGAAACACTCATGTTTCTTTGTTTCGCCGCCTGTTTGAACCGATAACCTTCGAATTTTCTGAGGCCTAGTTATGTTTTGTCCTCTAACAATCTCAACAAAGCAGGAAGAAGTATCTAAGGAAGAAGTATAGACTGTGGCATATCTTGATCCTTCCATCATTAGTCCTCTCCACATCATGGAAGGCTAAGAGCTCGTTAAAGTAAAGACGCGCAACTTCCTCACAACTCTTTCTTTCCGTTTCTTTCGCAGTTCCTTCTACCATCCACAAGTATCGCAGCCTTACATACTTAATGGAGTGACCTTCTGAAAAATATGCTCATACACATGAAACAAAATCTTAGATGGTGCACCTTGTTGGAATAAAAAAATGGATACTCTTGAAATTAAGTTCAATTAGAGTAAAGTTGAAAACGGACCTAGCCCATGTAATTTCCTCTATTTTTGATACACAAGTCCACATTTGGACTCTTTTATTGTTAAAACTAAAAAGCAAACAAAATAAAAAAGAAAAGTACACAAGTCAATCAATTAAGACAACAATAATAATGGGTTCAAGCTTTAGTAAGATGAGCATCGATATATTTGGTCATAATGTTAAATAACGGAATAAGCCAATGCAGGTCAGGAATGCTATCGCTGGCTTTCTCATATTCAATGGTCCAATGAACCACACAGCCCTGAGGCTTAGGAGTGGCTTGAGCTATGACTTTGCAGCTTTTGTACAATTTCTCATCAGTCCCTCCGATCATTTCCATGGTGGTTAAGAACTTCGCATTATCTATTACCTTTACACGCTCGTCTATAAATGCTGCAACTCCATCTGCATTGTCATACATGAAGTGATGAAACTATTGATTAATTCAGAGAATTGGAATTTGATTCTTCTTGTAGAAAAAGAACTGGAAAATTTGTTTGTGTTTTGTGGCTTGTGATTGTTAGTGAGGTGAAATAATATGAAATTTTCTCCTGTGGTGAAAATTGGAATTAAACCACCAGAAAAATAAAAGAAATCAATGAGAAAATAATAGTATTAGTTATATTATGAAAAAATGGTTAAATCCTATGCCGTCCCTGTGAAATATTGAAATTTACTCTCCAGTCCCTTAAGTTTCAAAATTTTCTCTCCGCCCCAAAGTTTTTCAAAAATGTTCAACCGTTAGTCCAAAGTTAAATATTCCGTTATTTTTGATGATGTGGCATCAAATTTTAAATAAAATAAATTGTAATGACCAATTTACCCCTTCTCCCTTTAAACCCACCATTCAATTCTCAAAAACTAAAACAAACCCATTTAAAAACCAATAAAAATCTTCACTCTAAAAAACAATCAACAACCATTTAAATTTGTTTTTTAAAAGATTTTTAATATAGCTTCTCAACTCCAAAATATAAATTTTAAGACATTATTAATTTGTATTTCATTTACCCCTTCCCCTATAAACCACCAACCAATTCTCAGAAACCAAAACAAACACATTTAAAACCAATAAAAATCCACACTCTAAACCAAAAAAATCAGCAGCCATTTAAATTTTCTTTTTAAGAAAAAAAATTAATATTGCTTTTGAACTCCAAAACATAATTTTGACACATTATAATTTTTATTTTGTTCTTATAAAATATTATAAAAGAATCTTGTATATTAAATGAAAGATATATTTTTTTAAGAAATTAATCTTCTTTAACCATAATTTTAGTTACAAATTAATTAGTTTTAATTAAAATTAGAATTTTTTAATAAGATATTTTTATAAATTCAATTAATTAAATATTTTATTTAAAATTTTAATATTTTTAATACTCCCTCCATCCTAATTTAATAGGCACTAACTATTTTTACGGTGATTAAGAAATTGTAGTTTTAGTGAATAAACTCATTTAATTCTGTATATTTTTTTTCTTTTATGCCCTTTGACTAAATGTGTTGATTATTAATGTAATAATTGAAAAAAAATAAACAAGAATAAATATATAACTTTTCTAATAATAAATATAACAAAAAAAAAAGAAAGTGTGCTTATTTTTTTAAACACCCAAAATAGAAAGTGTACCTATTAAAATGAAATATAGGGAATAATAATTAGTTACAAATTAATTAATTTTAGTTACAAATGTAGAGTTCTTTAATGAGAGACTTTTATAAATTCAATGAAAGAAACATTTTATTTTAAATGTCTTCTTTAATAATTATTTTGGTTACAAATTAATTAAATTTAGGCATAATGTAAAAAAATTTCATAATACAATTTTATAAATTCAATGAATTGAAATATTTTTTGTTAGTTTGTTTTGTTAATATTTTCATTTAGTATTGTGTTTAATTCTCCAATCTCTTAACTAGTAAAATTGGTTTAATTTTGTGTGTAAAAAGAGAGTGTCTGAAGAAATGAATAAGGGAGGAGGAGAAGGATAAAATAGACTTTTTATCAAAATTTGTTACATTTAACAGATATGGACTAACGGTTGAACGTTCCGGAAAATCTTAGGGGCGACGAGGAGGTTTTTTAAACGTTAGGGACCGAAGAGAAAATTTTAATATTTCACAGGAACGACATAGGATTTAACCTTATGAAAAATGAATCTCTTCACCAATATTGAAAAAGCTGAAAATGAATATAAAAATACCATCACAACTCCTTTTTTAAAAAATACAATATGAACTTGCAGTAAACCAAAATATATGCCAAAAGAAAGAGTATTATAAATCAGACATGTACCAAAGAAATAAATACATATCCGGAATGGCTCATCCACCTAAATGCATATCTCAGTTGATTACAATCAGCGAATGCTAAATTTTGACAGCGATTATTTATAGTAGAATTAAAATTAAATAATCATGTCAAAAAAATAGAATATAATAATTATATCAAAGAAATAAATCAAGTTCAATTATGACCTAAAATAAAGTAAACATATGTATATACCTTGCTCAAAATGCCAGCGGATGACACTTCCTTGTTTGGCCCACTCTCCCTCGACTAAATCACAGCGCTTTTTGGTTTGTGGAGATATAATTGGTATTTGGTTTGATTTGGTGCTGTAAAGCTCAGGAAACTTCTCTGCGGAAGCTTCGATTTCTACACCAGTCTCCAATTTCACGAAGAGACTCATCCTTCTGGTGTCTAGCTTGAGCAAAGTCTACAACTATGGCTTCAAATTCGCGACAGTGGTGGATGTGAATGCATACTTTTGTCATTATATAAAGACGTCCAAGATTCGTTTTTATAATTTCTTTATTATAATTAAATCTTGTTGCTACCATCCATGGCGGATCTTGTATCTCCCCTGTGAATATAAACTAGCACAATACCCGCGAGATATAGCAGAAATTTTAATGCTTTTTTTTATTGGGAATATAGATTTTGAAAGATTTTTTCAAATCCACCTTTTTTTGTAGAATTGTATGAATTGCATTTCTTGTCATAAATGTGAGTCTCCCATCCAACTCTACTTTTTACTACCGCTACATGCATTATAAAAAAATAGGTTAAAGTAGATTAAGACCGACATGACTAAAAATAATTTAATACATTCTTTCTATAAAAATTATCATTTTAATATCTTGTGTGAAATTCTTTTGATCTATTTAACAATATTGTTTTCAGAAATTGAGGGGTTATAATATACTCAAAAGTTTAAGTGACATAATTAATATGACATACAAGAAAAATGGTCAAAATGTACGAAATAAATTAATTATTTATTACATAATCAATAAAAATTTAGATTGCAAAAAAAGTAATTGTTTGAACATATCAATAAAATAAACAATTGATTTTTCATAAATCAAAACCTTGCATTAATCTTTTATTAAATTTTTAACAGTGTTAATCAAAATATACTTACTATGAAAATCAATTTGATTGTGAATTTATATAGCTATTAACTTTATCTGCATATGTTTGTTTATTTTTCTCTAATTTCTTATCCAACCATTCAAATTTTTTTCATAATTTCTTTATTTTATTAATTGAAAATCTTTTCTGTCAATAATATTGGTCATAGTTTGGTTCTCTGCTGTAGAATTTTCATATAAACTTAATATTTTTATTTTCTTTATTTTTTCATTGCCAATTTATTTTTTAAATTTCTTTGATCAATCAACTTGATAGATATTATTTGGTCATTTCAATGTTTTGTTATAATATTTTCATTTTTTATTTTAAAATTTATATTACATAAAAATATATAAATATTCTTTATTTAAACAAACAAATTATTTGAATTAAAATAAACATAAAATTATAGTATATAAATTTCAATTCATAAATTTTTAACAAAAAAATCTATTTATAAATTCTAATTTATGACATTTATTCAATTTATATGATAATAATAAAGTAATTATTATATGATACGTGTATGTTAATAATGCGTTAAATGTTATTTATTAAATTTATATAAATAACATATGTCAACTTTTAAATTCATGTATTCTCTTTTATATTAATATATAGATACTCTTATATTTATCATTTTTAACTATTTTACAAGATTTGTTACGCATAATTTTTTCTTACAATGAAGGTTGTAAGAGTTATTAGAAATTGAAACTTTTCTTACTAAAACCGAAAAAATTATCCGTTTGTTACCCGCAAATTCAGGCAGCATAGGAGTGAGCACCGCATGTGACCCAGAAGGCAAAAAATACGAGGTTGTACTTTTTAACCATCACCCTGTTTTTGGCTGACCCAATTACTTCATTTATATCATGTTTTATTACCAAAGGGTGAATTTCCCAAACGATCCCTGTGTTTTAGGCCATTAGCTGATTTATCCCTACGGTTTGAAAAATTACTTCTCTCATCCCTCACAGTTAGCTAAGTTAACTCGACAGATCAGCTTTCCTGATGTGCCACAGAAAACCATTATTATTTAATCATGCTTTCGGGACAATACATTTGTTGACTGCAACGGCCAAGGAATTCCAATTTTGGAGGCCAAAGCCAAGTGTAACCTTTCAGATATCGTTAATAATCCAATTCCCGAAATAGCGAAGGAAGTTGATCCAATTTGACTAAGAAAATCCTGAACAACTTCCTCCGATCGTCATTCAAAATGTTTGAGCGTGTTGATGCTCTTAAGTTCTGGACTGCCGTACTCCTCAATTCACTTCCGCCAATCTTCTCCCATCAAATAATGTTCCGCATCATCAGCTCGAACTTAACATAGCTATCACCAGAAACTTTGTCCAACAGATTCATGTTTCGAATCAACTCCATTGATGCAACAAATGCTAAGTATGCTCCTAGCTTGAAAAACCAGAGACCTCTAGCACGTATTGAACTCCTCATATTCATTAGTCAAAGAAAATACTCCTCATAGTTTTGATCTGGAGCCTTTTTGCTTCCGCAACCAAAGTGGAATCAAACCCACCAACAGCCTTCCTAGTATTGCAAGGCATAAATTAAAACCATCGTCCAAGAATGGAACCGTCGTTGCTGGAACACTCTTTCGGGAAATATTGTCGTCTCGCAATGGCGAATTCCAGGACTTGAACTGAAGATAAAGAGGCTAGACGCATGATCTTGAGAGCAAAGTGAGAGACTCCATAAGCAAACTCGATCAGGAATACCTGAAGAAGCTTAAAGAGGGGATAGAGGATCTATCAGATTTCTCGGAGGAGAATTTTGAGAGGCTAATGAGTGGTGAACTGTTACTCAAAAGTTTTAAGATTGTGCAGGTTTCCACTGTATGATGATTTTGGGTGGGGCAAGCCCTTAATTGTGAGTGGGGACTCCTACTCTGAATGCTAATAATTTGTTACTTTTGTGGAAACTGCTTCTGCCTTCTGGTGATGGAATAGAAATGGTGGTGAACTTGAAAGAGGAAGACATGGGAGTTGGCAAAGTATTCTTATCAAAATACATACGTCTGTACGTGTATTTTTATTTTCCACTTTTGTTCTCTTCCAAAATAAAAAAATTACAAGTTCAATATATTGCTTTTAAAAAAATCAATATTTCCAAGCAAAACAGAACAATCCAACGAAGAAAACACTAAAATCCAGTCCAACAAGGGCCGTGCTCATGTTGATCTGGTCATGACTCTTGGACGTGACTATGGTTGTTGGGTTTCAGGAAAGAATGCAAACCCAAGAGAATAGTCCAACGGATAAGCATACAAAAACTTGTATGCCAGATCTTAGATTCAAATCTCATGGAAATTAATCTCCATAAAGTACGGATTCTGTAACTTGAACCAAATGAGACTTAGCACAATGAAAGAAAATCCTGTAACAATAAATTACAAACTCAATGAATTCCTCGAAATTACAAAAGGGAAAAAAAATATCCCACATCAACTAGGAATTTACAATCCTTTATCTGAGTCTGGGATCACAGCAATCTCTAGCTTGCCAACCGAAGCACACATTCTTTACTCGATTCAACTGAACCATTCACTCCATGGGAATGTTTCAAAGTTGAAAAGCTTAATCTATGATTAGCAAAATGTCATACACAAGGAATAATGCTTTTCCTCTGAAAGACTGAATACAGGAGACGAGGAAAGATTAACCTGAGATTCAAACACCGCAGCGTCCAACCATTCCGCGTTCAGACTTCACAGTGAACTCTTTCTTTGCTTAATTTGGTGTGAGTAAGGCGTGACAATCAAGTTAGAGTTGCACCAGATTCTGAAAAGCAAATTTCAACAATAAAACCTGCAAATCCGTGCAATATTAAACAAAGATCCAGAGGAGACAAGCCTCTTCTTCTTCCTGGGCTATAAGGGAATCAGTTTCTGGAGTTTCTGGCAGCAATCTTTGCAAATTAGAGCTCCCGCACTGGCTTGGATCAACACATGCTATTCTACCGCATTTTTCTTTTGGAGAAATACTATGTCCAGTGCAAACTAATTCTCGCAGTCTACTGAACCAAAAGAACCAGAGTGTTCCTGCCGACATAAAAAAGTATTGCCCGATTATTTGGAAAGCTTCACTCAACTGACAAAATAATGTTGGACAGAAACTACAATCACAATGATTTATAGCCTTGAAGAAAGGAGGGTTCTATTTATATCAGCAATACATGGAGTACAACCCTGAATAAGAAAACTTGCACAAACCCCTGTCACAAACAAATTAGTTGTTGCAGCAGATCATGGTTGACCCCTCTCTTGAAACATACTAAAAAGCAACAGCTTTATAATGTTATGGGATGCTTCATAAATTGATATTTAAAATTTTTCCTAAACTAAATATCTCCATGAATTGCAGTTACATTATTGCTTATGCATTTGAAATAGTACTTCTTGTGACATGTATTTCCAGTCCACTTTCTGACCATAATGTTTAATCATGCATGGAATCCATACACCAAAAGATATTAAAGTTAAATGTTCGGCATAAAATCCAACCTTCTGCTAAATTCAAACCCAATTCGTTCATTTCAAACTTTTGCATCCCAAACAGGGTCAGATTGAGGTTTGCCTGCGGTGAACAAGCAGTAAAGCTTACAAACACACAAATCAAAATGCCTACTTACCGAACGCCTACTAGAGAAAATCACTTCCAGCAATGCCGCATGTCCTCACCTGTTCTGACAGTGCTGGCCTGAGATGAACTCCCTGGCCCTCTAAGTTCCTCCTCAATCCAGCCACCTTGCCCCCATTTGCTGGAGTATACTTTTGGGATGTGATTGATTCTTTCTTGACCTTGGCGAAGACTGCTGATAAATGCATCTGGCATGTCAAAGAGTTCCAGAATTTTTATATTGAGCAAACTTTCAATGCCCGATGGTACATCTTTGAGCGATTGACAGCGCTGGATGATAAGTTTTTCAAGACGAGGCATGGCTCCAGAAAAGTTCACTCTCTTCAGTTGTTCAAAATTATCAAGACCCAAGAACTTGAGTTCCTTGAACTTCCCAGGCGCAAACGTCAATGTTTCTCCATCATATGCCCGAAGAAGTTCAAGATGTGCCAGATTGGGCAAATCTTCAAGACACCGAAGAGGATCATCTGAAAGCTGACTCCACTTAAGGTGTAACCTGCCCAAATTATGCAGAGATTGTATCCATTGAGGTACTCTCTCCAAACGCCCCGTCAAGTACAACTGACGTAGATATTTAGGTGAAGTATGAATGTTTTCTAAATCAATAATCTCGCCATCTCCGACAGAAGTTACAGACAATGAGCGAAGGTTTCCCATTTTCTGAATTGAACTGCACAGCGCCTGCCCATGCTCCGTTTTCACCTTGCCGATGCTCAACTTTCTCAGCTGAGTTAGCCTACCTAGCTGAACCACTAATTTATTTTGGTCTACCTCCACTGAACATAGCTTTTCTAGAGACTGCAAATCACCAATGTTTGCTGGAGCATAAAATCCATGCTTATAGTTAAACTGTGGATAAGAATCTAATCTATACCGACAAACAAGTAGATAACGGAGTAGCTTGAGCTTCAAAATCTCAACAGGCAACTTCTTAATGTTGGTGTGTTTGAGATCCAAAGTTTG
>CAODLS011554381.1:0-11078 GCA_948243855.1 Flueggea neowawraea
TTTTAATTTATTAATAGTTTTAAGTTTATAGTTCCATTATTTTGTTATTAATTTGTATAAAAATAGCTAATCCTAACAATATTTTTAAGGAATAATCATTTGAAAAATATTTTCTTCTTAATTTTTTAGAATAGTATTAGAGCACTAGGCTTTAGTTTTTTTTTTTATCAAGTAGACTTTAGTTTTCTCACACTTTCCTTCTATATTTTAATCATTAAACAAACACAATATTATTAGATAACAGAAACAAATTACAAATTAGTAGAGTGCATAATAAAAAGTAAAAAACTAACATATTTTTTAAAAATTATAATATATTAAAATATGTAATATGCTAGTCAATATACTATCAACCAAACAGCCCTATGTGGCACACAATTATTAAGTTGATCTCACCTTTGTTAATTCATTGATTGTAGGCTCATTAAAAATTTTAAGCACAATCCTTACAAAATTTGCATTCATGGGCACATGACCTTCAATAAACAAGTATAAACTTTACAATTGTTCTAAAAAGAAAAAAAGATATATGCATTAAATATCCCCTTGAGTTTGCGGTTAGAAACCAACTAATTTTACTTTCGGATGTTGTTTCGGAATATTATGAATTTATTTTTATTTTTTTATAAATATTTAAGACTATAATAAAAAGTTGTCTCAAATTAAAAAAATAAAAAAAAACATAAAAATCACATGAATATAAATATCATATAATTGTAAAAAAAATCTCATATCAAATTTTGGATTTATTTTGTTCATAATATTTGGAATATTTTGATTATATTTCATTTAAATATTCAAAAATTAGATAAAACATGTATTACTTATGATGAACTCACTTATTAGAGAAATATAATGCCAAATATTGACTATAGAAAGAGTCAAATATAAAAGAAGTAAACACAACGTAGGCATGTAAAAATCGAAGTGGAACCAGCAAACCGGATTGGAACAGAACCTGTCAAAACCGGAACTGGCAGGGAACCGTGAACGCACAGTATAAAACCGACGATTCACTGGCTGGTTCTGGTTCAGGAGTAGTGAAAACCGTTGAACCGTCGGTTAACCAGTGTTTTGAACGTCAATTAACTAGTGTCTTGAACCGTTGGTTAACCAGTGTCTTGAACTAACGGTTTGAACCGCTGATCAAACAGCCAAAACCGATGACCAAATCGCCACAAACCGGAACTGGAACCAAACTGCTCAGAATAACTCCTAAGCGGTCTGGTTACGGTTCAAAGGATTCTTGATCTTGAATCGCTGGTTCATGAACCGTGCACATATCTAACTCAATGTATTCAACTTATATATATATCCTTAAAAATCTTTAAAATATCTTCTATTCTATACATTCAGTGACTTGAACTTAAAATTTTATTATTGTATTTTTTATATTTTCGACGTGACAAATTGTCTATTTTGCTGTGTTTCTTAGTTTTGACCTAATTTAAAAAAAAATGATGGAAACTTACGTTTTTTTAACACTTTCGGCTCTTCAACTTATAAATTGAAATTTTAGACAAACAATTATATTAAAAATATTCCAAAAACACTTAATACATAATAGTAATTTATGTTTATTTTAAAATATTTAAATATAAAAAGAAACTAAAAACCTACTGATGCATTTTTTATAATTATTCAAACAATAATAGAAATATTATTATTTTATTAATTATTTGCTTCACTTTTTATATATAATGGTGTATAATAACTATTTCATATCTCCCATTGTTTTGTTACTATTTTAATAGTACAATAATTCTTAAATATAAAAATATTAAATGAAATTAAGTATTATTATATATACTTTTCTATTGGGATATTCTTAAACAAAGTAATTTCGAATTATGTATTCTATATATGCTTTTTTTATTGTGAAACATTGTGTCACAATTGTAAAAATCTGATAAATTATGCCATCATTTACAAAAAAAACTGAAAATGATGTGCTAACATATTGACATGGCACGATATGTAGGGGCCGGCATTTAGGGATTGGCTCTAGTTTTTAGGGCAAGGGCCGAGAGTTTGGCTCTATGGCCCGATGCAAAGTTCAAACAATAATTTTTTAAGGATTTTTTATTTTTTAAATTATTAATAATTATATACTTAAACGTACTTGTTGATCTATTTCGCATGTTTTCAAATGTCTTATGATTCATTTTAATGATGAATAAAACAATAGAGATGAATAAAATTAAGTTAGAAGCAAATTAAAAGATTTATAAAAATAAGATCAAATAGAATGACTTAAAAAATCAGATTAAATTAAATTGGTGAAAATCAAGTTTTTCCGGACACAAGCTAGCTCACAAAATTCGCGAGGCAGTTCAGAAAAACCAGGTTTCCTTGCATTTGGAAGTGTTTCGGCGTGAAAAATGAACACGAACACGAAAGATCAGATGCTCGATATCAACAAAATCTGAAAAATGTTAAAGGGAGGGGTGAGACAACTCAGTGAGGGGCGACACTCTAAATCGTCTCATACGTGCATTACATAAATTGTTTTGAAAATCTTTTCAAAAAATACCACATGCAAATATGCTCTTATACATACATATACACTATAAGCATATAATAATAGTTTCTGAAATTCATCTTGAAATTGTTCGCACTCTCAACAACAAAAAACAGTTATACAAATCCATTTAACAAACAAAAATCGGGTAAACTAATTCTCAAAATTTGAAATAGATATAATATTTACTTTTCAAAATATTTACTGAAATAGTATTTATTTTTCAAAACATTACGGAAAATAATATTCAAAGGCTTAGCGGTATCATAATCTGATAAGTGGAGTCACTCGGACTCAATAATAGCCACTTAGACACAGATAGACCACTTAGGTACCTGATTAGCTACTTAGGCGAAATATGGTTCTCTGAGCTGGTAATAGCCACTTAAGCATCTGATATATGTATAGCCATTTAAGCAGCTGATAAAACATTGGTATACTAATGGCTACGCTTATCCCCGTAGCATATGTGTCCCAAATCAGAATATTTATGTAGAAAACATATATCTTAAAAAAATATATACTTGTACAGAAAATTTATATAACTATAATTAAAACCACACAAGTATACAGAACAGATAAACACTTTAAAAAAATATAGTTGTTTTCAGAATAGAACTCTGAGCAGGAAATATTTAAAATTCTCAACAGAATTCTTATTTCAGAAATTATACTTATTTTTGGACAGAAATACTTATTATGGAAAATATAATAAACTTCAGAAAAACTAAATATTAGTATAGAAATATATACTTATATCAGAACATAACATTTATATCGAAAAGCATAATAATTCCCAAAACCGGTTTCCATAGTAGAGGTTATCACATAAGTCAGATTTTATTAATACCAAACTATTGATTAGTCCAAATTACATACAGGGGTTAGACATATCAACAATACATAATTTCAGAAGATACAATCTATGTGTCTGAAGCTGCCGACACACTCAGCTGGATGCCGAGCTAATAATCTAATCGTGGTCCACCGGTGAATCGATGGTTGCTTCGGAAATAGAACATAACTGAGAAGAGAGATTTATTACAACAAAGTCAAATACTATACTGTAGCATTACTGAATATGTATGCAATGCAATGCATAACCCAACCTAAGTCACTGTCAGAAATCCTTTTTCGATCATCACCCAGAGTTCCAAGTCGTTTCTATCAACTCAAATCAAACTTTTAATCATGAATCTACAATTTATTTCACCAAACAACTCCATTTACCAAGAATTTCTTCAAACCCGAACCTAACCTTAACCCATTTCAAAGCAACATCAATGTTCAATTCTAACACAAACTCATACTAATTCTATCTCCACTTCACCATAAATTGATAGAAATTAACTTTAATCAACACAAAAATCTTTCAAAACAGAGATCAAAGCTCAAAACCGTCACTTACAACACTCAATCAACACATATGCACAAACAACAAAACCTAAGCCAAATCCTTGCATTTATAACTTATTTTAAGTAAAATCAAACATAATCTAACCATCTCTAACTCAAATATCACAGAATTAATCTAAATCCGAAATCCTAACTCAAAACGTCATCTTACCAAAAACAGGAATCTAAGGAATTCAATAATGAAATGGAAGAAAGAGATGAGCTAGATGAGTAATCTTACCTCAAGAAATGGAAAGGAATCGATGGAAGACCAAGAAAATTGAAGAGAGACAAATTTATGAGAGTTTGGAAGTGTTTCGGTGTGAAAAATGAAGAACAAATGTCAGAAAAAGGGTATTTAAAGACCTCACACCGACACACTGCTTCAGACCAATTTCAGCAGGAAAAAAGGGCATCTACGTGTGTTTCCTTGCATCTACGCACATAAAGACAGTCCTGTGTGTGCAGATTAGCTCACAACATGCATAGACATGCATTCCAGTAACCCAAAAAATTCAGATCCAAAATCAACGTGTGTTGCACCACTACTACGTGCGTAGCATAAGTTCTACATGTGTTGATGAAGCTTCAACGTGCGTAGACGACTCCCCAGCTTCATAAATCAACCCAGATCATGATCTACACATGCAACTTCTTTACAATGCACGTAGATGACTTCTAGCAAGCCCTACGTGCGTAAATTCCCACTTTTATTTCATTTCTAACTTAGGATCATAAATCTCTTCACTCTAGAGACTGACCAAACACCAAAATTTAGCAAATGGGCATACATAACCTCTCCAAACACCAATTCAACATTTCAGACATCAAATATTGGATCGAAATGGAATGGAATGCTATAGTAACCTAGTCGAAATAGGCGAGGTGTTACACCATTGTAGATCATACTAGATTTAAAAGACATTCAAATGCTATCTAGCCCTTGTTCAAGTGTCCAACAACAAATACTCTAAAAAGTGACATTTTGAAGGTATATGATTGTGAGAAGGGTAAAACTATGAAGTTGCTAGAGATGAATGAAATCCGAGTTACAATAACTATTGACGTGTGGACTTCAATCTATCAAAAAAGGGATTTATGGCTATTACAGCTCATTTCATTGATAGCAATTGGGTGGTACAAAGTCGAATCTTGAGGTAAACTTTTCTTGTTTGAATAGTTAATTGTATGAATACTTATGAATTTTAAAAACTTATGATCATTTCTTTTTTTTTTCCTAGGTACACATATGTTCCATGTCTACACACAAGTGAGGTACTTTCTAAAGTATTAATTGATTGTTTAATGGACTCGAATGTGGACACAAAATTATCCACTATTACATTGGATAATTGTTCGACTAATGATGCCTTGGTGAATATTTTGAAGAATAAATTGGAAGTTAGTTCTTTGTTACAATTTGGTTCTTTTCTTTATATGCATTGTTGTGCTCATGTTTTAAATTTAATTGTGAAAGATGGATTAGATATCATTGGAGATGGGATGGCAAACAATTGAAATAGTATGTTCTATTGGACTGCCACTCATAAAAGATATGAAAAATTTGAGGAAGCAGCTACACAATTACGAATTCCTATGACTAAAAAATTGTGTATTGATTGTGTAGCCAAGTGGAATTCCACCTCTTGAAGGTGGAAGATATGAAAAAATCCACTCATAAAGAAAATCTTGAGAAAGTAGCTAGTCAACTACGAATTCCTTTGAATAAAAAATTGTGTATTGATTGTGCAATAGGGTGGAATTCCACCTATTTGATGCTTCAAACAACCTTGCTTTATAAAAATGTTTTGATTAGGCTAAGACAACGTGCATCTTAGTATAATGATTTGCCTCAAGAGAGAGATTGGTTGTTTGTTTAAGAGATTTGCATTAAGCTAAAATTGTTCTATAATGTGATTGAAATTTTTTCTGGTACGAAATATCCTACAATCAACATGTATTTTTACAAAGATCTGTGAAATTAAGTTGGCATTGAATCAATGGTTGCTTTCTCCTGATCAAACCATTGGTGAGATGGCTTTGAAAATGATAACTAAGTTTGATAAGTATTGGAGTGTGGTACGTGAAACAAGGGGTGTAGCTGCTGTTTTAGATCCAAGGTATAAGATGTCATTGCTTGAATTTTATTTTCCAAGAGTTTATGAGACTGATTCTAGTGTTCAAATTGATAGCATTAAGAAATTATGCTTCGACTTGGTTTTGTCATGACCCGTTTTCAGGCCATGACTGGTGTACGAGACAAACCGTTTATGAAAGTCCGACCCATCTCACATAAGCCTCAGATAACATAATTCATATTCAAATCTATTACAACCAAATTAAAAACCTTTTTGAAAATATTTAATAACTAAGTAAAAATCCAAGTTCTTAAAAACATAAATTTTCAAAATATCAGTAATAATAACATTTCTAAATACAAAATCATTCTAAAATACGAAAACCATTTATACAGAACTATATACCTACAAATATCCCGGTGTGAAACAACTAACAAACAGATACTAGGCCATAACAGAAAGGCTCTGACTGCCACTTCAAAATACCTCATTGAATGTCGATTGCCGAAAGAGTTGCTATCAAAAAAATCACCTAAAAAATGTTTGGGGAAGGGGGTGAGTAAACTCAGTGAGGAAACGATACTCAAGATCGCCTCATATGTGCATCACACAAACCGTTTTGAAAATGTTTTCAGAAAATATCACATGCATATATATAATCATATACTAACAGTATACACCTGTATACACACATATAGTACTTCAAAAACTCATTTCAAAAATGTTTGCACAGATGGAAAACAACATACAATCATGCGAAATGATTAATATATTAGAATATAGATAAAGCATGCTACAGACATACATACAAAGCCATATGGAATAGGTTATGTAAAACAAAACAAATTTGATAATAACTGATTATACACCCGTATCATATTAAAACCACTATGACTAGATCAGATCAAAATAATTAGCAGTCTCAAGAGTTCAAACAATACCTGACTCAGAAGGGCCAATAGCTAACAACCTTAGGGGCTAAAAAATAGTACTCTGTCCACCCTAAGGGTCTCAAAAATGTAATAGACAGAACTGATCTAAGTACATATGCTAGCATTGCAGTTCATGTGCTCCAACAAGATATACCCCGTCAGACTACAATATAATAATATACTACGGGAAGATGAGCAATAACACAGTCTTACTACATTTATTATAAATCATAACATCCCACAAAGGTTTGACAAGGGACCAAAGTTAGAATCAAAGTCCACCGTGGACTCCTGTCGCTAATCCAAAAATTAAATCATACGTGGACTCTGCCACTAATCCAAATCAAATCATTCGTGGACTTTGCCACTAGAATATAGTTCACGTGTGCTGCTCCGAACACATGGTTACTACCTACCCTGATAATTGAGTTTTCACATTGATATATCAAAGGCTATGTTTACCATTGTAGCATAGATGTCTTAAGTCAGAATATTTATACCAAAAACTTGTAATGTATAATTTATACAAAAAACTTATGCAATATTTTAAAACCAAAAAGACATACAAAATAGGTCATTATTTCAAAAATACAAATATCTCCCAACAAAACATTTGTTTCAGAAAGTATTCAGAAATCCAAAGAAAATGTTTATTACAGAAAATATCTCAAAATTTCAAAATAGAGTACCTTTTATAGATGTTATAATAAATATCAAAACGTAATATTTATTTCAGAAATCATACTCATAATACTTTTCAAACTGTTTTCAAGCAAGGTTTTCACGTAAACCAGATTTTAGGATTTACCGAGCCTTTAGTAATTCCGAATTATAAGCAAAGGTCCAGACACATAAAAAACAATATAGATTTGGAAGACACAGCCTATGTGTCTGAAGCTGTCATCCCACTCACCTGGATAACCTGAATGGCCCAGTCACGCACCACTGGTGGCTGGTTGACCTCGCTGACCTGAACACGAAGCTAAAACAAACAAATCATATTAAACATATCAAAATGTGATACTGGTACTGTGGCGGTACCAAATGTATAAATGCAATGCAGATGCAATTTAACCCTCGACTTTCAGAAATTCCAAATCTGAGCCAAACTTTTCAAAAATTACAAAATTGACTATATGATAGAAATTTATTCCAAAACTATTGAAATCTCATTCCGGTCGATATCCAACTTTACCAATTACCCACGTTGACTATAATCAATCTTCTAAACACAAATCTAACATCCATTCCAACAATTAACCTCACAATCATCAAGATTTCTAACCCATAAATTTGGATTTTCTTTGACCCAAAGAAATAAATCGACAAATCACAACACCCAACTCAAATCCATGCATTTATAACTCAAATTTACCAAAATATAACAAAAAACAACTCTAAATCTAACCAAGAAATCATTCAAAACTAACATCCTAGCTTCCAACCCATTTCGTCCAAACTCAAAAACCTCCAAAACTGAAGTTAAATCCTTACATTTTGGATCTCAAACAACCATAATCTAATAACATTTAACTTCTATTTCAATAAAAACAAGCTAATCCGAGCTCAAAGTCAAATTCGGCCAAAATCCTAACGCAACCAAAGCAACATCAAATCTTCATAACCCAATCTTAATGTATGTTCCTTTAGCCTTAATCCATCATAAAAAATCAATGTCTAAGTTCCAAATTAACAGAAATTAACAAACCCAAACTCTATATGCAAAACTGTCACTTTTCACTTCAACAAATCACAACATGAATCAAGGCCGAAAATGAAGAAAAAAGCGAGTTAGGAGCTTGATCTTACCTCAAGGAAGTGAAAGGAAGTAAAGAGAGACAATGTGAGATGTTGAGAGACGCATTTGAGAGTGAGAGAAATGAAGAAAATGAATGAAGGATGAAGAGATTCGGATGGGAGGGTATTTATAGACCCAAGCACCAAAACACAATGTTTCATTTGAAAACAGCCTATTCTGGACGCATCTACGTACGTAGTACTTCATCTACGTGAGTAGAAGAAGTCCTATGTGCATAGATGATCCTACAACGTACTTAGATGTGTGTTTCAGCAAATCCAAAAATTTTAGATCCAAGATCAACGTAATTAGGAGACCTTTTGTGCATGCAGCATACCTTCTACATGGGTAGATGAAGACTCATGCGCTTAGAAAAATTCAAGCAACTCCAGTCCATTTCTGTTTGATGATCTACATATGCAGCTGTCCTCTAATGCATGTAGACGAACCCCTGAATGCATTTCATGCGAAAATTTTCACTTCCAACATATCTCTAACTTAGAAACACAAACTCCAATACTCCTGAAACAAATCTAACAACCCAAACTTGCAAATCATCATTGATCGACATTCTTAATCATCAAAACATCATCTCAAACATCCAGAATTGAATCAGAGTTGAACAAATTTAAATCAAAATCAAACAAGATACAACAAAAGGCCAAACCGGAATGGGAATGGTATTACATACTTCCCCTATCAAAAGAAATTCGTCCTTGAATTTCTAGACAAATAAGATTACAACCAGAATCAAACCTAAATATCCAAATGACAACATGTATTCAGAATTCCAACATAATTATCACAAAGGAACTAATTAACAACTCACCAAAGCACAACTACTTCAGGCTTAGATATGCAAACATGTACCAAAAAATGCAGAGATGCAGAAAAAGGCAGAGGCAGAATGCAGAGACAAAACCAAAAGATGATGACCTAAGAATAAGTAGAATCAAACAAGTGCAAATGGTTATCATGTGACTCATCAAAATGGTGCTTCTATGGAACCCTAAAAAACGCTACAACAGAGAGAAAAATGAGTCTAACATTGACTAACAATGGCGATAAAATAAGGAACAGATCAAGGACAGAATTCCTAAGGAACAAAACTGGGAATACTAGAATGTACAAAGACATAAGAAACAAAGAGATATATTCTCAAAGCTCAAATGATAAAGCATCGGAATGTATAAGCTCAACACTTTTCAAAGATTATACACGGAAAGTTTTGATACTTGGTCAAATACACGGAGCAAAAGGAAGACAAATCAAATTGCAAACTAGACTGCAAAAGGAAATTCATGGAAAAAACATCTGGGTTAGATACGTAAGAACATATCCAATTCAGACTACATCCATAAAGGTCAAATAGGACAGAATGGATTCAAACATTACTAGCAAAGGTAGCATAAGTGCTCCAACATAGTTAATCCACTAATGTACAATTTTCATAATCACATCAAATCCACCAAACCTACTAATCATTCCATATAGCCCCAAAAGAATGAGACGTGAAATTTCATAATTCAAACCTAAGTCTTTAACCCAACATATCTCGAAATCTCAACATAACAATCACATAGAAATTATCCATCATTCCCACGTTTGTAATGTAAAATATCATATCCTCAAAACCAAAACTCTTCAGCAAAATCTCATAATTTTGAACCGTACATCCAATCTATTTGAAATAATAGAACACCAAAGAACCTAATAGACAAATGTTACTAGAAAAGATATCATCAACATCCCAAGGTGCAAATCGTGCATATTCAATTCTCATTGCTTAAATCGAGCGAACTTGTAAGTTAGTCCATACACTCACAATCAACTCTAGATCATATCCATACTCATAATCGTTTTATCCATTAAGTCAAACTGCAAATCGAATCTAACATAGTTCCTCAAATTTTACTCATAATTCTTCCATTATCATCATATTTACACAATTCATCCCATATCTCGTATCATCATTGTTTAACCTCAAGCAAAATTGTCAACTATCGGAATGATTATATCAACAATCGTTACCAACGGTCTCACTAGATTACTATTGATACTTACCATTGTAATCAAAGAAATCATCAAGTGAATTTATTACCAAATCAATAACTATATAACACTTAAATCATTAGGCTACTTTACTAACACATCCAATGTTAAACCTCTATTTATCATGTATCATTATCAATTTCCATTCACCATATACTGAATATCCTCAAAGTCCATAGAATCAAAAAATTGGTCTCAACAAAATTCCTTTATTAATCTACTTATATTCCAAACACTAGTTATTAGTTCCTCTCATATCAACAAATAAATTCGTAAAATGATCCATTAACCATATTCTTAGT
>CAODLS011554395.1:0-10582 GCA_948243855.1 Flueggea neowawraea
CCATAGTGAGACCCACAAGCCATTTGATCACCACAAAAAACCCAAGAATCACACAAACAAGGTCCATCACCGCCACACATGTCTTTACAAGCCAAGCAACAATCTTTGGAAGAATTAAGCTTGAAATTAGAACCCCATTTCCTAGAATCACCCCAAAACCCCATATGTTCAATCCCTCTACAACACTCTGTGTTCTCTTCTTCAATTCTCTCAATTGTTTCAACAGAATCACTAGTAGCACCAGTGGGGGTGGCGGGTCTGAATAGCATAGAAAAACAGAGATAGACAGTGACGCAAGAGAGAGCATCAATCAAGACGACGATCAGAAGGGCCAAACGGCTCAATTCTGAGTCGTTCTGTCTGCGAGCCATTGGAGATTGAGGCAGACCCAGATCGTACTTTGGCGAAAAATGTGATCTTTTATGGTCGTTGTGCCTCTTGGCGGGTATGGCGGGAGGGAAAACAGAAAAGTGGGCTGTTGCGGTTGGAGTTTCATGGATCTTAAGGAGCTGTCAGTTAGTTTGAGGTTGCTGTTGGTATGATGCTTTCCTTCCAGACACGTTTTATTGGTCTTTTGCCTTTTGCATTTTTTTAATTTCTTATTTATTTTTAAAAAATATATTAATTTTACTAATCTTTGGTAAAGTTTGTTTGCTCATATCTAATAGTTAATCTCTCCAAAAGGTTGCAATATACTAATTAATCATTTATTATATTATTTTTTTAATAATTAATTTTTTATTATACTCTATTATAAAATTTATAATAATTTTATTTATTATTTAATTTATTTATAAGATACAAATAATAATAAATATATTTATTTGATATAAATATTTTGTGAGTTATTATTTGAATTAAAAATAATATATAAAATATATCTGTCATGAAAATTATTTAATTAATTTTTTAAAAATAAAATAAAATAATAAATTAAATAAATATTTAAATTAAAATAAAAAATAATAATTTTTAAGTCTTTTAGGTATATTTTAATTTTTATGTAAGTTCTCTTGTTTTTTAAATGTAGTATATATGTAACTTAAAGTTAGTTTTGACTAACAAAGTTAAACAAAAAACAAAATGATTTAATTACATTTCCTTAAAAATGAAAAGATTCAATCCCCATATGCTCTTTCTCTATCGATTGACACCAAACCCTAATGCTCTCTCTCTTCTCTCTCTCCTCTTCTCTCTTACTAGATCTTTTCCCCCTCTTCTTTTCCTCTTTAACCACCACACCTTCCACAACTGCACCTCATTCTCTTTCAAATCTAGACCTTTATCCCCTTTCCTCAACTGCCTTATATGTTTCTCTCTCATCAGATCCTCTTCCCTTTCTTCTTTTTCTTCTCACCTATAGACGAACCCAGATCTCTCTCTTCGACAATTTCATGACAACAACTAGATCGCATCAGATATCAAGGAGGTGGTTTCTCGTCGGAGCATCTAACACAGAGACCTCGTTCTCCTTCATCACATTTGTGGATCATTAAACGTAGTGGTGGGAGGGGTAGGCAGAGAGGCGACGGTGCTGACCCTAATAGTTGTGATTTTTTTTCTATGAAATTGCATTCCTAACCCAGATTTGTTGTGTTTATGTTGGTGAAGAAAGTGGAACGTAATCTGTTGTTTTTGTGTTGGTGAAGAAAGTGGAAGAAGAGTATAGTGATGTCTATTTGGTTCTTAGGAAATTCTTTGACCAGAGAACGGTGTTGTGCTTATTGAGTTGTTGAGTAGGGGCGACAATTCAAGTCGTGTGATGTTTACATGAGTCAACCTATTTATGACCTAAATTTGAAACGAGTTGACCCTTTTTATGATCTGAAAACGTTTAACACCAATCTAAACATGATACAGATATTTAACGGGTTAACACGACACGTTTATTGTTAACAGGTCATATACAACGGGTTAACTCGTTTAACCTGTTTAGCACAATAAAACTCATTTAACACGTTTAACCTGTTTAACACATTTAACTTGTCTAACACCTTTAATTTATTTAGCACGTTTAATCTATTTAATGCTTTTAACCTATTTACAATATACAATTAACCTAAATAGCTTCAACTAAAACAATAAATATAAGTTTATAATATCCACCAACACAATAGTATTCTAAATAAAGGTAAATCAAATATAAAACAATTAAAATTATAAAGTCTATTAAAAAATTATAATTCTCAACATAACATATTAAACAATTTTTTTAATAAATTTATTCTTCATAAACATAATTATATATATATATATATATAAAACATATTGTAAGCAGTTAATTCATTTAACTCAGTTATGTTAAACGGGTTGAACCCATTTAAATTCATTTTTTTAGTGTTATAAACGAATTTAACCTGTTTATGACCTGGACCCATTTAATTTTGTGTTGTCATTTAAACGAGTCGTGTCCAAAATTATCAGTCATATTGTTGAGCGGCAAAATGGCATATTAGGAGATTGATGGAAAAGTTACTTCTGGCAGATTGAGCATAGTCATTAGTGAAGGAGGATAGAGTAATGGATGTGATTGAAGATAACATGGCTGAAATTGGATCGACAAAAATGATGGAGCTGTATGTTCACATTGTTGTCATTTGTGCTCATCCAATATTACAAGCCAGGCCAACAATGGATCAGATTGTGAAAATATTGGAAACCAATTCCAGTATAAGTGATGAAATCGATTCCCGTAATAGGCTGGACATACCAGGAGGCTTCAGATAGCTGTTATCATTGAATAATTGACAAGAAAATGACTGCTTTTTGCAATTGTCCTCCGATATTTTCCAATTTAGAACATTTAAGTGAAGTTCATAGCGTAGAAAAAAGTCCAGGAACATTTTTTGCTTACTTTTCTGAGAATTATAGCTGCAGTACCTTTGTAAACTATTTTACCCTGTCTGTGTACGTGAATAATTCCATTCAAAGCATTTTGGTGGCTAATATCATTTGATAATCCAAATAGTTCAAATTTTGAGATGCTTAGCCTGAAATGAAGGGTTACTACTATAGTTATTATGTTTTACCATGGTGATCACTAAAATAAGAATGAAATCTTTTGCGGATAAAAAAAAATAGTAAGAGTGTTGATGGAGGTTTTTGCAGATAAAAAAATGAAATATTTCTCAATCATGAAGAGAATGAAGCAAGGGATAAGCCACAACAGCGTTTTTTGATTTCTGCTTTGAAATTCAAAAAAGAAGAAGAAAAGAAAATTAGAGTTTTTTTATGTATGATAAAATAGATTCAAGGGTATTTTTGTTTTTAAATTTTTATTTAAAATGAACCAGCTAATATGTCAATAATTTACTAACAAAAGGACTTAAATGTAATTCAATTTTTCACTTCAAAGATGTGTGTGTAATATTTTAAAAATATGAGGACTGGCCTATTAATTATAGCAAACTTGAGAGACTCATAAATTAATTTTTCTTAAAACAATCTAGTTGTCAATGAGAAGAATTTTGGATTAACCAAATAACAATAAATTATGTATGATAGGGCATCACTATCGTTGAAATTGTTAGCCACGCACTCACGAATAATTTTTTTTCTCATTCATACTCCACGAATTACATTTTTCCTTCTTTTTTTTCATTGGGTTGTTTGGATGAGATAATATTTTCATCCCTTGGTTGTGAATTTGAAAGATCGGTTCAGGAAGTAATATCTTTTGGAGAATTATTTTGAATATTGTGGGGAAAAAATGATGTGAAAAATTTGGCATTTATGAATAAAAAAAGGATATAATAAATTAGGTCCATTTTGTGGGTTTTAGGAATATTCTAAATTCGGTGAAAAATATGTATATGCTAAGTTTTGAAAATTTTGTATATTTAACTGATAAAGAGAGAATGGTAGGTTTTGAGTTAGCCACACACTCATGAATAATTTTTTCTCATTCATACTCCATGAATTACATTTTTCCTTCTTTTTTTTCATTGGGTTGTTTGGATGAGATAATATTTTCATCCCTTGATTGTGAATTTGAAAAATCGGTTCAGGAAGTAACATCTTTTGGAGAATTATTTTGAATATTGTGGGAAAAAAAGATGTGAAAATTTTGGCATTATGAATGGAAAAAAGGATATAATAAATTAGGTCTATTTTGTGAGTTTTAGGAATATTCTAAATTCGGTGAAAAATATGTATATGGTAATTTTTGAAAATTTTGTATATTGGGTGGATAAAGAGAGAAGGGTAGGTTTTTTGAATTTTCAAAATTTTTGGTATTTGGGTTTGGAAATTGTGATGAATTGAAATTTGGATCTATTTTTCTTAGAGAATAATGAAAAAATTTTGGGATTATAAAGTGTTGAGTATAAAGAAAAGGATGTATATTTATAACGTGATAAATTGATTAAAAAATATAAAGTAACCATTGATAACCATTGGTGAGAAAAATAAAAAGAAGAAAAAAGATATGTAGTGCAACGGTCAAAAAGAAAAAAAAATCAAATAAACAAAATAAAAAAAATATATTTATTTTAAGCAGGTGAAATCCACTCTTAGTGCACTTCACAGAAATAAAGTTCCCTAAATGATGATACTTGGCAGCTGCTAGGGTGACTCAGAGTAACCTGATTCATGTTTTGGTGCAAATGATCTCAGCCATCAATTTGAGTTGAATGTTGTGGCCCCTTAGATCTGGATAGAAAGAAAATGAGATTGGTCATATCAAGCAAAAACTTGTCAATTGTTGAATCCAGCTGGCCAATTTCAGAACTAAGTTGATGGGCCTATTTAATCGGAAAAAAGAACCAGCCCCAAATAATATGTGCAAATCATTTTTCTTTGTTGCTTAATTTACATATTTATAGTAAATACATTAAATGAGACGAGTGTTGAATGAGGTCAACATTTATGACGAAAATTAAATGCAAGATAAACTCCACTTAACAGAGGGGTTGTGATGTTGAAGAGTATAGGTGCGATCTAAATATGAAAGACTGGCTGAGGCGTGATAGTTGAAAACTTTGTGAACATTTTATGTGGAAGTGTAGTTGAAAATTCCTTTTGGTGTATGCAATTGTATGAAATTCATTCATTGAAGAAACAATTCAAGAGTGAAGAAACAGCAAAGGGTGGAGAAAATTTTTTTATGTATGTAATTATGAGAGAATATACATTATGTTATATGTAGTAGATGCAAAAATATATATGGATTAAAATGAGGTATAAAATCGAATGGAAAAATTTACATGGACAAATTATTGTGGGGGTTTAGCATTAAGATTTTGTGAAGTTGGAAAGTAGTTTGATTTAATTGTGCTTATAATTGAGGAACTCATGTGGTTAAAAAAATAGCAAGTAAGTTGTTGCTTTTCTATGTGAGACTCAAATTTGTGGCATTTTTTGATGGAGATATGATAATTCATAACATAATCCATAAAATAAATGGTAGTAATAGTGACATATTTACAAAAGTGTCACACATGTGACTTTTGTTTGCAAATTTATGATTTTGTACAATAAGATAGCATGTGATTTAACAATTTGTTCGATTTAGCAATTTGTAACTTTTCTCTAACAAATAAACATAAGAGCATAAAAAAGTGACATATTCGGCATAAAAAAGTGACATAATTATATAGTGACAGAAAACACTTATATATGTTACTTTTTATATTTTGTAACTTTCTTTTCATTCTACATATTGTCATTTTTTAAAATAAAACTGACATAATCAGTAAAAATAATCACATGTTATGTGTAAAAAGTGACATGAAAAGAAAATGACACATAATTTACATATTTGTGTCTTAATTTGAGGATAACATATTTTTTGAGGTCTTATATGTGATTTAATCTAGTTGTCATTGGTGTAGTAAAAAACAACATAATTGTAGAACTAAATGACAGTTTTTGGAAAAAAAAAAGTGACATATTTATAAAGTAACAAAAAAAACCAATATATGTAACTTTAGTTAACATCTTTGTAACTTCGTTGATATTATATATTTTGTCTTTTTGTACTTAAAAAGTTACATAATAATGAAAAAGAGTGACATATTATTTACAATATATGACATAAAAAGAACATGACAGATAATTAAAATATATGTAACTTAATTATCGGAATTTGTGATATTTTAGTACTTAAATGTAATTTGAAAATTTGTTACTTTTCTCCTTTTAAAAAATATAATAAAGGAAATAAGTGACTTTTTTGGCACCGAAAGTTACATACTTATAAAGTGACAAACAAAACCTTCACGTGTAAATTTTTGTAACATTTTTGTATATTCACATTTCGTAATGTTTTATGGAAAAAGTAACATATTCATGAAAAATAATGTCATATTATGTACAAAAAGTAACATGGAAAAAATTGGTACATAATTAAAATATATGTAACGTAATTAGAGAATTGTACGTTTTTTTGTGCTTATATGACATTTAATAATTTGTCACTTTATTCATTAAAGTAATATATTAAAATATATGCATGACATATTTAGTGAAAAAACTGACATAGAAAAGTGACAGAAAAAGCATTTATGTGTAACATTTTTAGTTTATTTTGTGACTTTTTGTCCATTTTAAGTCATTTTATTTTTGTTACCTTTTAAACAAAAAATTTCATATATTTGACAAATAGTTACATATTATACACAAAAAGATACATATGTATAAAGTTACATAAAAAAACCCATATATGTATATTTTATATGTATTTCTGTAAATTTCATGTCCATTGATGTCTTTTAATATTATGTAAGTTTTTAATCAAAACATGACATTTTTGTGCAAAATAATGACCTATTGCGTACAAAAGTGACATGGAAAGAAAATGACAGATAATAAAAATATATGCAACTTAATTACAAGTTTTCGTGTTATTTTTGTACTTATATGTTGTTTAATAATTCGTCACTTTTGTTGAGTAAAACAATATAATAATTGAGATAAATGACATTTTAGTGACAGAAAGTTACATATCTATAAAGTGACATAATAAACCCAAAAATATTACTTTTTGGCTTAATTTTGTATCTTTATTCTTTATATTAGTCATTTTTAGACAAAATTGAAAATTATATGCAAAATGAATGACATATAAAGTCCATAAAGTAACATATCTAGAAAATGACAGAAAATGTTAGTATATATAATTTTTTAGCTTGATTTTGTTACTGTTTGTTTCATTGATGTTATTTTATTTGTTGTCACGTTTTATATAAAAAGTAACATATTTATTGGAAGAATGACATATTAGGTAGAAAAAGTGACATATGTAGAAAGCGACACATAGTAAAAATATATGCTATTTAATTGTAGGCTTGCATTTTTCATAGTACTTATATGTGATTTTTTAATGTGTAGCTTTGTTTTAATAAAGGAACAGATTGAGACATATAAATGATAATTTGGGCAGAAAAAGTGACATGTGTATGAAGTAAGAAGAAAAACGTCCATTTTTGACTTTTTAGAAATTTTGTGATATAAATGACATTTTTTTTTCTTTCTAAACATATATTTCATTTACTCGTGTAGATTTTAACTGACATAGATATGCATACATAGAGAGGAAAGGGGTTGGTGGAGTATATTGACTTCGAAGACGAGGATGACTCTGTTCAAAATTTTGAACAAACGATGGAGTTGATATTTCAACTTCGAATGAGGACGGCGATGATTGAGAGGATGAAATCGAAACAAATCTCGTTGAAGATGGTAATGAAAGCGAGGACAATGAGGCAAACGCTGAGCATCACGGTGAAGGTGGGATCCTAGGATATTCAGGATTGACTCATTTAGACATAATTGGCATGGAATTCAAAACACTTGGTGAGGGCAAATCATTTTATCTTGCATATGCGAAGGAAATTGGTTTTTCAGTAAGGAAACGATCCCTCCAAAAAAGTGTTGCTGGTATGACGTGTGTCCGAGTGTTTGTGTGCCAAAAGCAAGGAAGTAGGGATGAAAAATGGAAAACATTAACAGGACGTAAAAGGGCCCCTAAAGCTAATGTTAGGGAGAATTGTGAGGCTCAGCAACGTCTAAGGTATGAAAAGTCGAGAGATTTATGGGTGGTCACGAAATTTGTCATGGAACATACACACGAGCTCGTTCCAGGTAAACATGTCCATTTCCTAAGATCACATCGGAAGATGGACGAGGCTATAAAGTTGGAGATTAGAGCTTTGGTAAATGGTGGTTTGTGTACGAGGACAATAATTGATCTACTTGGCAAACAGAGTGGTGGTTACGACAAAATGGGCTTCACAAGAAAAGATGTCTACAATTACATCAATGGCCTAAATGGTTTGGATTATATTCATGGAGATGTGAGGGGCGTTGCTGATTTCTTTCAGTCAAAGCAGATTGTGGACAAGGGTTTTATTTCAACAAATCTGTATGTAAGGACAACCAATTGGGTAACTTGTTTTGGGCAGACTCGATGTGTCGCTTTCATTACTCATGCTTCGAAGAGGTCATACCATTTGATTCTGCCTTCAAAAGGAACCGGTATGACAGACCGCTTGTAATTACCACAGGTGTAAATCACCACCACCAAACTATAGTTTTTTGTTGTGCTATTCTCGTGGACTCGACAACAAACAACTACTCTTGGATGTTGTCCGACTTCTTAAAGTGTATGGGTGGGAGGAAGCCCAAGGCTGTGGTCATTGATGGGGAGCAAAACATGGCTTGAGCTATTCAAGAAAATCTTCCAAAAGCAGTGCATAGACTTTGCTCTTTCCATATTCAACAAACATTGCAGCGAAGATTTCATAACCAAGACGCATTGATTGGAGAGTTTTCTACCCTTATGTGGAAAAGGATGGAGGCAAGCGAATTTGAGATAAGGTGGCTTAAGTTGGTTGCCAAATATAGTGTACATGAAAATGAATGGTTGAAAAATATGTATGAAACTCGACATATGTGGGTCGAGGCATTCTTGAAGAGTCACTTTTTTGCCTGCACTAGAACAACCTCGAGGTGCGAAGGTTTGTACTCCTAAATGGACAAATACGTGAAAAGACGCTTATGTTTTCACATTTTTATGCGACAATTTGATACAGTCTTAATGAGGATCAGAGAAGAGGAATCTTATATGGATCATCGTGATAGGTGAAAATTCAATTTAAATATATGTCTTCCATCATATTTTGTTTTGGATAACTTTTAGCACCGTACTTGATGCACTATCCTTATAACATATGTAGTTGGTCATTGTTGTAGGTATGTTGAACAGGTCTGCACTCATCATTTATATCATCTAGAAAGGCATACTGCATCTATTTACACTGCCGCTTCCTTCATAATATTCAAGGAACGGAGGTAGTAGCCTATGACGATTTCACCCCCCCCCCCAAGAATTGAAGGAAGGAAACGTCGCTATTTTGTATGTAAGTATGATTCAAGGAATCCTGTGAGGGAAGTGGTCTATGATTCAAAAGAAAAAGAACTAACTTGTAATTGCCAATTGTTTGAGTCCACCGGATTCACTTGTCGTCACCAAATGTATGTAATGAAGAAAGAGCGAGTAGATACTCTCCCGAAGTCATTCATTTTGAAACGTTGGAGTAAAGATGAGAAGAGTTTGGGGAAAACTGAAATTATCATTCCCACATTTGATAGTGATACGGTGAGCAACATAAGGTATGGCTTGTTGTCCTCCATGTTTAGATCTTTGTGTTCAATTGCATCGAAGACCGAGAAGACATTTTCCCATATTCGTGGGGAAATAAGCCAATTGACTAAGTGGGTTGATGATGCAAATTGTGCAAATCCATCAACGAGCAATGTCGGAGAGTTTGCATGCGCAAATTTCATTGACATGATTATTCCAAAGAAGAGGAATCGTGGTTGTGCATCGACACCAGTGAGACCCAATGTCAGGAAGTGCTCCATATGTCATGAAACAGGGCATAGTAAACATAAATTTCCTATGGCTAACCAACCATCAAGTGATACTACAACTGAGGCTGAAAACAATAAAAGTGAGGTGCCTTCCAATTCGTACATGCAATGTGACCAAACTGAATCAACAGAAGACAGCATAGTTAGTATTATTTTTTTAGTTATATGTCATCTTTGTTTTGGATTTTAAATGATGAAGTAGATTTAAATTAAAGCAATGTTTGGTTTTGTAGTACACACAGCCTCGCTTCCACGGTCCGGTACATGGATGTCTCTTCTGCATTCTGCAAGCAACAATTTAGTTGGTTCCACCAGCCATCAACACATTGCAGGAGCATACGGTACATTGGGCAACTCTAGTACAGGTCCTTCATCTGAATCCATCTCGCAGAGAGAACAATATCAATTACTTTAGGGGGGAGTACTAGCATATTATGAGGAATGAACTAACTGCCATGGCTTCCAACAACTGTAGCCATATTTTGTGATAACGTGATTGATGTCCACCGAATTCTCACACTTTTATGTTGTTTTGTTTCCAATCATTACAGCCATCTTCATTTGAATGAAGCAATCTGCAGACACAAGATCTAAGACTGATGGATATGGACACTTGATTTCAATGCATTTAACTTCTTGTTATTATTGTTTTGTAGCTTCCCAATTTTCTTCTTTGCTTATGTCTTTTTGTGGGATGTTTTTCTCTTTA
>CAODLS011554399.1:0-14327 GCA_948243855.1 Flueggea neowawraea
AATTGAAGTTTTATCAAGTTAAAAATTTTGTTGAAAATCTTTTACAAACTAAAACACATAACAAATTTCTTTTACAAACAAAATCAAAGTTAAATGCAAAAGCAATAAAATCACCAATTCGCAAATAAGATAATGCAGATATAAAGCAATGTAATAAGAGTAAGAGAGAGAGAATCAAAGCCTAATATTTATAGTGGTTCGGTCATTTTGACCTACATCCACTCCTTAGATCCACTAGAGAGTTCAATCAAATAACTCCTCACTTCTGGGTGGAGGGAAACCGTTTACAACAACTTGTTTTTGAGAGATCAACAAGCAAACCGTTACACCTTATTTTTGTGACTCAACAGGAAAACTGTGTCCCTAGTTTTCGCAGGCTGAACTAGTAAACCATATCCCTATTTTTTATGTGCTAAACTAGAGAACCATTACCACTTATTTTCAGGATAAAACAAGCAAACCAAATCACTAGTTTTTGTAAACTCAACTAGCAAACGGTTACCCACTAGTTTTTTAAGGCTAATTAGCAATCACCCTTGTTTTTGTAAGGCTTAACAAGGAAACCTAACTACCCTCAAGTAAATAACCTTGCTTGTTACAAATCAACCCAAAGATATATCAGGTTTAAAGATCACATAAACCTAGAATATGATAGTAAGTGAATAGTTCAAATGGGTTATAAGGTAGAGAAGAGAGATAGAATAATTAGCAAGTCTTAGTAAGGGTATCTATCACTTGTGTTTTGTTCTAGGACGTCTATTTATAGCCACTTGTAAAAATATAGCCGTTGGAGCTTTGAAGTAGCCATTGAGAGACAAAACAAAATTTGCTCAGTAATGACGTCACCCTTCACTATGTGCGATGTTCTACATCTGTGTGCATTGTTCTACATCTGTGTGCGTTGTTCATTGTTCCATATGAGTTCTGCGTGTGTTGATAGTAAGTTTACATGCGTTGCTAGAACTCCACTGGTCTTTGCTTTGAATGGATCAGCACTACATGTGTTGCTTTTCTTTTGCGTGCATTGTTCATTCTCCTATGTGTGTTGTTCATCCTTCAACGCGCATTGCTCTGAATTTCAGAATGAGCAATTTTCACCCAGACTTCTTCTACATGAGTAGCATGGCCTTCAACGTGCGTTGTGGTTCTGTCAAAGTCTGCACCTGTGCTTTTGCACGTGATTTGTGTCGGAGAATGTTCAAATTCAAATTCCCGAGGAGCGTCTTGCTTTTGGCAACTAGTCTAGCTCATCCTCGTCTACGTGCGTTGTTTCTCTTTAACTTGCGTAGATCAGTTTTATCAAGATTGCACATTTGATCCATCTGCGTCCTTGCTTTGCCAATCAACGTGCTTTTGCGTGCCTTGGCTTGTTCTCATCAATCTGAACTTCGTCAACGTGCGTTGCATTATATTCTGCATGCGTAGATGTGCATGAATAAGTTCTAGTAGCATCTGCTTCTTATCTATGTGCCTTGTAGGCTCTTCTGCGTTCGTAGAAGCCAATTATACATGCATCAATGTGCTTTGATGACTTATAAGGTACTTTTTGGTCATATATCAACAAATCTGTAACTTTGCACATTTTTCATGGATGTTTTGCATTTATCATCATCAAAATTAAACTCAACAGTTTTATAAGTTGAAACAATTAACTTAATTGAAACTAAACTAGATATTAAGATAAAAAATAGAATCTAAGATTATAAATGACTTTTTATAGGTTGAAACAGTTTTGAAACTTGATTGAAATTAAACTAGATGTTAAGATAAAAATTGAAATCTAAGATTATAAACACATGTGCAACACTTCAACAAAATATGCCTATAAAATGTTGAAGAAAACACAAAGACTGAGGATTTGTCGACTATTGTTTTAGTTTCATTGTAACAAAACATATTTGAAAAAAAAATCACATAATAATAGCCCAAAAAGGTGGAGAAGAGATAATCGAAATTTACTTACAAAGAAATAGGAGGCCAGCCAATTTTATTTCTTTAGTGGGCAGAAATAAAATATAAAAACCTATAAATGCATTATCAAAAGTTGGGTGACCATTCTTAACTAAAATTTAACGTTTGGAACAAGTGAATTCAAAATTTAGAATTCATTTACAAATGAGTTAAACATAGAATTCATTTGCAAATGAATTATTTTGCTTGGTATGCTATTATTTAAAACATGGAATTCAATTGAATTTCTCATAATCATGTTTGGAACAAATCAAGAATTGAAAATTGATTCCAATCTATTTCCTAATATACCCTTCATTACAATAACTTTATATAAAATGTAATTTTTGTTTATTTTTTAATCATATTTTATTGATAATTTTTTTAACATATTAAATAATTATCCAAAAAATAATTACATTATTTAATTTTTTAAGATTATTTATTTTCTAAATTTATTAATTGAAATCATAAAAAATTAATTATAGTAATTTGAATTTAATATTAAATAATTAAATAATTTTTTAGAGGCAGGGAGAGAGAATGAGAGGGAGGGAGGGATGGATGGAGAAAGGGAGGGAGAGAGATAAGGAGAGAAAGGGAGAGAGAGATAGAGAGGGGGAGAGAGACTTGGAGAGAGAGAGGGAGGAGGGATGATTTTGTAGTATAAGCGATAATGGGAAATAATAGTTTTAGTATAAGTGATAAAGGGGAGATATAATTTTGGTATGTAAAATAAGTCTATAATTTTGTGAAATTCATTTGAAAATTTCGATAGAATTCAATTCTTAAAATTGAAATGAATATTTTTTTTGTTTTTTAAATATAAAAATTTAAACTTACAAATAATTCTCCTAAATTTTTGTGGTTCCAAACATAATGTAAAAATGGGACTAGTTTGTGCAATTTCCTCATTAATGGAGTTCCTTTATCTTCGTGCTACTACGAACTTTAAGGCCAACATAAGAAAAGCCCAACAAACAACGAAGCTAAAAGATAAAAGCCCGCCGCCAAACGCCAAACACATGTTCACGTGGCCCCATATAAATCGAAGATTGTTCATTCTGTTTCAGGCGACAAAGCCGTTCAAGACTCTTTTTTTGGCAATGGACGAGACCAGCAAAACGGCAATAACCAACCGCCTGTTGGCCATCAAACGCAATTCCGGCAAAACCTACAGTCAGCTAGCCGAGGAAACAGGTTTGACTAATGTCTATGTTGCCCAGCTCCTTAAGCGTCAAGCCCAACTCAAGCCCGACACTGCCCCGAAGCTTCGTGCAGCTTTGCCTGAACTGCCCGAGAAGCTTGTCGAGGAGATGATGAGACCTCCCATGAGGTCCTACGACCCCGTCTTGATTCAAGAACCTGCAGTTTACAGGTTCTGTTTCACTTAGCAGTTGAATTTTTAATTCAAAGGTCGGTGTTTTATGAGATATTATTGTGTATTTGAAATAGGGTTATCGAAAAATTTGAAATATTTGTAGGTTGAATGAAGCTGTCATGCATTTTGGTGAAAGCATAAAGGAGATAATCAATGAGGAGTTTGGTGATGGCATGTGAGTTTTGTTATCTCAAATTCCATTTTTGTTTTGATTAATCTTATTTTCCTTATAGAGTTTGGGCTTCTTCTTTTTTTGCGTACAATTAAAGCATATTAAATTCTGTTTTCATTGTTAGCTAAATTATTTGCTTAAATTTCAAGTAATTGATTGTTGTGTAGCAGACCCTTTTTCCTCTTCTTGATAGTGATTTCTGGTTAGACATTTTTTGTGCCGGGACAAGTTATAAAATTTCCTGCTCGGCCTTAGCATCATTGCTTTAGCTCTGGTATTCTTAGCTCATTGCTCTTTTAGCATTCTTTTCTTTCTTTCTTTGATAACAGATAACTTGTTTTCATGAATCATAACAATGGGAATACCTTGTCTATCAGCTTTTGCTGAACAGTCTTAGACTTCAGTAACGAACGATTTGCTAAGTTTTAGAAGTACTAGCTTTTCAAAAGGAAGTTCTTTGGACAAATGATGGGAAAGTCAATGCAACAACTAGATAAACTGTTGTATGTGTAATTGTGTTTTTTGCAAAACTTCTTTTTCAACATTCTCGTTTCGTTTCTTGTGAGGCACATTATCAATCAGACAGCATGCTGTGGATTTTTTGCCCGCTTTGTTGTTTAGCACTGGTTAGTTGCTATCTTGGGTATCATGAGAATGTATCCATTCTAATTGCAGTATTCACTTTGTGTTCATAAAAAAAATCTCTGTGAAGATCATTGGCTAATAACAATAGTGAAGTGATTTGATTACAATAGCTCTTTCTCATTTCTTTGTATGTGCCCTATTTTTCCCAGCATGTCAGCTATAGACTTCTACTGCTCTGTTGACAAGGTGAAAGATGTGGACGGGAAAGATCGGGTAGTTGTGACATTCGACGGCAAGTATTTGCCTTACTCCGAGCAGGTTGGTGGCCTTCAATTACTCCTAATCATCAAACAAACGCAAACTTTTAGCCTTCTGCAATTGAATGGAAGAGAAGCCACTGATTAAATTTGCAAATTCTTGTCCATCTTTATATTGTTACATACGGATTTGGTGTATCACATCGATTGATCCTAAAATGACATGAATGTGTGTTAAACTTTGCTTGCAGAACTCGGAGCATATGGTTTCAAGACAAAATCTGAAATCAAGTTGATTCATCTCCATGTTGTGATTTGTGGATATAGAAGTGAACTCTTCCATTGTGTCGTGCCATGCTTTTGTATCTCATTTACTTGCATTGGATTATGGATATGGCCATTAGTGATGGCCTCTAATAAAATTGCTTATGCAGTCCAATAAAATTGCTTTGTTATATTTATTTATCATATTGTATATTATGACATATAAATGTACGGATGTGGAGAAAATATTTTTGGACACTTTTATCCCTCTTTTTCATTTATAAATACTTTTAAGTCATTTGTTCCATATAACAATTTGATAATTATCAAATTCAGATTGGTGTTGTCTCCAAATCTTGTTGTAATTTTAATCCCAGTTTGTCATTTAATTAGAGACCTCATGTTAATTACTATATTTAATTAGTATTTAATTGTTTAGATAAGTGTTCAGATAAGTAACCGTAGCCCTGTGCGCTGCTTGCAATAGCTGTTTTCTCTTGAAGAGTCATTCCGGCCGCCGCCTAACATCTTCCCTCGTCTCCGCTGCCTGGCCTCTGCTCTTCTGCCGCAGCCTCACCTCTTCGTTTTTCTCTTGCCAAGTAATAACTGGCTTTACCTTGAGAAAGGCGTGAGAAGGCACAAGTTGCTGTGACTGCATAAGGAGTGCTTCAGCCATTGTGAATTCAATTCAACGACTTTTTTTTTCCTTTTTATTCACTAAGTGCTTAGCTGAATAAAAAAAAGAAGAGGAAGAAAATGGCGACAGTAGGAGTTGGGAACATGAAGTCGATATCAAAAAACGGAATGAAGATGTACATGCTTTCCTCACAACAATGCTCTGAACCCTCTTGGCTTCCTCCCAAGAAGCAACGTGCTCTTCGCAAGCAACTCAGTAATTGCCACTTCTACTTCTTTGCCTATTTGTTTCCAATTCAGTTTTCGGATTCAGTTTTTTTGTTTATTTTTATGGGAATTCATTTTTTGAGGTGTTGCGTAACTTGCGTTAGCTTTCACGAAATTTTTAAAACCCGAGTTGGTTGCTTATACTCAGAGCTATATGATATGTTGGCAAGTAATGCCAACGAAGGTTAATGCTACGAGAGAGATGAGTGTAAATGATGCTATTTATTTACGGATTGAGGTTGAAGGAGACGATGGTTTGCGTAGAGTTAATTTGTTTTATTCGGGTGGAAAGGAACTGGAATTCGATTATGTTCTAATGTTATTCTTTTTGAATTGTAAGCTGTTTAGAAAGTGTTATCTAAAAATACGACATGGTTCATATGTGGGACTTTCTCCATATCTAATTGTCTTCTTTCCCTGACGTGTTTGTTTGTTATCAGATAGTCATCAAAGAGTTGATTTAATTCAGGATTTGAGATTTGAAACTGTCACAACAAAGGTTATTAAAAAATATATTTTACTTCCAACGAATTGAAATTATATGGCATTGAAATGCCAAATTTTCTCAAATGAATTGAACTCAATTCTATTTATATCTCTAGACCAAAACAAAAAATTGTCAAATTAAATTTAAGTCAATTCGATCCATTCGTTCTTTATATAATGAATTAGTTTGTTCTGTATAATTGTTTTAAATGGAGTTTTTTTTGTCAATGTATATTGCAAGACTCGGCGGTTATGTGATTGTAACATTATCATTAAGGTTCGTACTTTTTCTTTTTCAATTTAGGGTTTTCATTTGCTTCCTCTAAATCATACACTTTATGGTGATTATTTCGATAAAAGTAATGGAGAAATAAGATTGATATGTAGAAGTAAACAATTTGAAGAAAATTTTGCCAACAGGTGAAAACAAGCTTCTAGCAATACCCAAAAATGTGTGTTGTTTCCAAGTTCAAAAGCTACAAATATGGCTACAAACATGTAAACATGTATGGTTTGTTTCTAATTCCATTAAGTAAAAAAAAAAAATCAATAACGTAACCATATGAGCGGATTTAATGTTAAAAGTAGGGTTTGTATATAACAAACGTCAGCATGGATTGGTTCATGTCTGGATATATCAGTTCCGGAAGCAAAGTACTTTATAAGAGGTGCTAGGTACGTTGTTTGTCATGGTTACTTATTGGTTTAAGTATAGAGTTGTGCTACACACCTTGAATCCAATGGTAAGCACGTTGATCATCGAGGATGAACACGGGAGATTTTCTGGGTTTATACAGTGTGCGTTATAGAAGTGCAACGCACATTGTCGTGTATGGTCAGATTCCTGAGTATCAGGTATGATGGGTCTAAGCGCATTGTATAAAGTGTAAGGTACGTAGTGTATGATGCAGTGTCACTGGAGTCAAAAGTTGCAAATCTACGGACATAAAAGGGTGTACAAGATACGTAGAAGGGCTTACGTAGTATCTTCTATGCGCATTATGTCCAATATGAAGAATAGATCTAAGTACATAGAATGGTGCAAGGTACGTAGATGCCATTTTTTTATCTTTAGTGCGCGTAGAACCTGTTATTGTGTGTGTTGAGCTTAAACCCCATTTCTGAACAGTTTTACCCAAAATATCTGAGACCACGTCTAAGTACATTGAGGAATATTCTAAGTACGTAGGTCTTCAAAGACTAGTTATCAATGTATGTAATATGTTCGTCTATGCACGTAGATGTTTTTACCTAAATAAAAACCCAAAATCAAAGCGTTTCATCTCACTTTCAATTCCAAAACCTAACTCTGCTCCCACTAGACTTTTCTCTCAAAATTCATCTCCCAACAAAATCTAATCCCAGACATTCTCAAACTCATAAACACTCTCAACTTTCCAAAATCTCTCAAATTACATAAAACCTTAACACACCTTACACTCTCTCTCATACTCATGTAGCAACAACTATTCTTATGTCGCCAAAAAAGAAATCAGAGGTTCAAACGAAGGTGGTTCATGATACCCTAAAGAAATCAGACAAAGTTGAATCCAATTTCTTCTCCTATAAAGAAATTTAAAAAGCAGAAGGGAGCAGTGATAGAGGAGGAGTTTGATTCTGAGCACTTTGTTGATAGTAAAGCTGCTAAATTGTTCAGACACCTGCAACATGTTAAGTTCTCTGATTCGAAAGTATTTGATTTCCAATAACTAAAGGAGGGAGGTTTAGACATTGAGGAAGAATTTCGTAGATTCGGGCTTAGGGATTTTTGTGTTGAAGGGTTTGATTATTACCCTGAGTTATTTAAGGAGTTTTAAGCCAATGCAAGACAATGGGTCAATGAGGATAGTTATGATATTTTGTATTTTCAGACTATTGGAGTGCATAGCAGAGTAAACAGGGTTGAGATTGTAATTGATGAAAAGTTGTTGAACAAACTGTTTAGATTGCCCATAGTTGGAATTAAAGTGAAACAAGAAAAAGGTATCAAGGAGGATGTGGATATGGAGGCAAACACCATTGTGGTTGACACTAACAAAACAAGAGAGTTCATGTTTGACTGATTTGGTGTTGTACAACTTAAGAAGGATGTTAAATTGTTAAACCAAAACAATTTTAGAGTAAAATGAAAAATGGTTCACACGGCCTTCACCAAAATAATCAAGCCCAAGTAACACACCCAATCTCCTTTCATTACTAAAAATGAGATCACGATGTACCTGCTCATGAAGAGAGAGCAAGTCAAATTCGCTTGGGTTGTAGTGGATTGGATTCTAGAAAAAGTAAAAACTTCAACTTGCCTACCTTTTCCGCAAATGATAGGAAAAGAGCTGAGAGCATGACTTTTTGTAGTCACCTCATATAAATTTCCAATATTTCAAGGTGAAATTGGATGAATTTGAATCACTTCAATGGTAGAATCCAGGAAAATCAAAAGTGAATCTCTAAGAAACATTAAGCTCTATAGAATGGTTGGGAGAGGCTATGTATTCCATTTGTATATCAGAGAAGAGGATGTCATGTTTCACAAAAGGGATGAGCCGAAAAAGCCAAAACCAGATGAAATGATTTTCATCAGGAAAACCTTTGACGAAAAGAGACAATTACCTAAGAGGCAATAAGACGAAATTGGAAGAATGGCAGGAGGAAGAGATGGAACTCATATGGGTGCTAGTTCTAGCACAATCCAATGAAGTGAAATTGAGGAGTTAAGGAAATAACTGCAAGAGTTTAAAGCTACAACCGAGGATAATTTTGAACTTATGGACACTATGAATCAAGTTAATTATAGACTATTGGAGAGTCTTAAAGCAGAGAAGAATGTTACTTTAATACCTACAGCTTCAAACATACCTCCAAATTCACACAGTCCTCAAGAGGCAAAGAAAGAAAAAACAACAAAAGAAAAGGAGGATGAGATGACAGTAAACTTAGCAAGGCAAGTTCTCAAACAATATAAAGAATTAGTTGATGAACTTCATACTGATTCCTCATACTCTGAGCAAGTTGATGATCCTCCACCTCCCAAGGTCGTTGAAATTGAGAATAACGAAATTGAAGTTGAAGAGGAATAATCTGAAAATGATGAACTAGTTGATTTGAATGAGCCGGCTATTAAAGAGGAACAACCTGGTGAAGAAATGTTGAGAAAATAAATGTACAAGTTGAAAAGGTGGCAAAAGAAGAAGTAGCTAAGGAGCAAAGAGAAGAAGTTGAAGTTTCTGTTGATAAACACGAAAAGCAGAGAACTAAAACTGAAACTCCAGTTGATGAGCATCCTTAGAAGAAATTAGAAGAGGATAGACTTGCAACATCTTCATCCTCTCATCCAAGAGTAAGAGATTATCAGAACCTAGAGAGATAAGGAGAATGAGGGAGGGATTCATGTGAAATTTTGTGAAAGAGAACACCAAAGAGTCAACAACATCTGATTATGATTCAAGTGACTCAATAGAATCAGAAAACGCAAGTCCTGAGATCAATCAGAACTATTACCAGAATCCGAACCTGATATCAATCCAGCTAACCTTGCATAAGAACGAGCTCATAGAAAAAAAGGTTGAGGGGTTGGAAAAGTTGTTGGCAAAGGAAAAAACCATTCTTGGTAGCCTGCCTCTGATTACTGAAGTTGTTGAAATTTAAGATGATGAAAAAGAGTTAGAAGACGTTACTGAAGTTAGGCTATGTATGGCAGAACTAGTGGAAGAAATGTGTCTTCGAACGTCACATTGGATGATGGTGGATCTTGCCTTAGATGTTTTGGAAGAACCAAAGCAAGATGATGCATCCACTTCAGATCCAAAGCCTTCCACATCACCAAAGTGATTTTCATAGCTTAGAATCCACATTTTGTAATGAATACACATCTGCATCATGTCTATTTATTTTTCTTTGAACTTGTGTATATGACTGTTATCTCATAAAGTATTTCATTGTGACATATCTGTATTCATTTGTTCTGATATTTCATTGTCTGTTTCTTTGGCTCTATACCTTTTTTATTTTGACAAAAAGGGAGAGAAATTGGGGCAGAGTTTGTTGAATTCTCTAATATATATAGATGCTATGATATATTTGTTGAATTCTCAGATAACACTATGATATATTACTCTGATAACTTTGATACATTATTTTAATTGGTCTCATGATTAAGTGCTAACAATCAGATAATGCTTAACAACCTTGATAAACTTTTTTAAAATTTTCTCTAAGTGTCTTAAAATAGGTGCATTGATTGAGGGGAGTGCAAACTCTTTTAATGTTTTGTCATCATAAAAAAGGGAGAGATTGTTGAACCAGTTTGGTTAACATGTAAACTTCTTCTAAATTTTGATGATTTAGCAAAACAATTGAAATAGTTAAGCTACACACGTTATACAACCCTCTAAGCATGTTGAAGGACGATCTAAGCGCATTAAACCATGATTTATACACGTTGATCATGTTAGAAGCATTATGAGTTCTCTAGAATTGACATGATGCTCGTAGAAGAGCATACAATGCACTAGAATGGGTGATATGTAGAATGAAGTGAAATGCATGCAGATGTATTGTCTCAGTAGACAGAATGGTCTAGAGTTATGCTATGCATTTAGAACGAAGACCAATGCATGCAGTAACGAATAAAAAGCTATTGGTCTGAAGGATGCATCATAATACACACGTTAAAGAAGATACCATGCACGTAGATGGGATCATGATGCAAACTGAAGAGAGGTCACGAGACAAGTCTTAGTCACGTTTTACATAGGTAGAATGCGCGTAGAAGAGTAAAGGTGACATCTTTGAGGAGATTATGCTACGCACGTAGTAGTGCATACTAAGAGCGTAGACAAACTCTAGAATACTAACAAATTGAAGACGCTCATTTGGAATTTGAATTTGAATATTCTCTAACATAGTCATGTGGATAATAAAAGGTGTAATCTTGGAAATACGTCAATGCAAGTAGAATATTGTGTAACGCGCACATAACAAAAAACCTACGCATACAAAAGAAGGATCAATGCACGTAGTAGCTACCTGGTGTCTAGCAGTGGCTACTAGATACTATACTATACACATAGAAGGAGAATACTACGTGTACTACTATGATGGAATAATGGACTATGCATGTAGTACCAATGGTATGCGTAACACGTTGCTTATTCCGACCAATTTTTCTAATAATTCCCCATCGAATTTCAAATTTAATTTTTGACATTTAAAGGGTTAATTTTATGTTTGAGTGTTGTTTGGATAATTAATGATATTTTTGAGTGTTTAGTACCTTTAATTGTTGATGGAATTCATTTGAATTGAAAGAAAAACATGAAAGAAATGTGATTGGTAAAAAATTGGCCAAAAAAGGCCCATTTTAGGCATCACACGGTCATTACACGGTTAACGAATTTTGACCATTTCTTGTCGTGTCTACAGTGCCATGTTCTTCCATTACACATACAAGAACCTGTGACCGTGTCCCATGGTGAGTCGTCTGTGTCTTCATGAAACGGCTGCATTTCTCTTCAAATGGCGTTGTTTTGCTCTCTTCTTCTTTTAAAAGCTGAAGCCACCACCATCGCTGCAATTCCTCTCCATTTCAGTCACTTTTCAGCTCTGAAACCCATCTCTCATCACCTTCATTTGCTTCCATTCATTGTCCTCTTCAAATCTAAGGTAAGAACTTGAATCTAAGTTGTCTATTTCCTTTCTTTTCATGTCATTTTCACCATTTTTGAATTTGTTGATCATTCATGGATTGTTGGGAACTGTAGCTTTAATTTTATAGCAACTCTTGTTGGATTTGAGTTCGTTTTTGTTGGATTTTGATGGATTGGAGTTGGGGAAACATGAATATAGCATGAACATGGTGATTTTGATGGTTTTGGTGGAATAGGTCTTTTATTCCGATATTGTAGAGGCAATTTTGGACTTTTCATGGCTATTTTGATGACAATGATGACATATTTTAGTCTCTAAGAGTGTTTTGGATTGGTTGGAACGGTTGAAAACATCATATTTCGATTGGTTCGAGATTTAGGGCGCTTTCGAATAAGATTTTATTGCAGGACTAAGCCATAATTTTCCCATTGATTATGAATAATTTGGGGGACTGGACTTGATATTTTATATAGTGGATCAAATTTGTAATTTTATAAAGATTAATTCCAGATTTGTAATTTTAAGAAAATTGTGGTTAGATTTGCAATTTTGCTAAATTAGAGGATTTATTTATAATTTAAAATATTTGGAAGATTAATTTATAAATTACAAAAGTTTGGGGACAACCTTATAATTTTTAAGGTCTTAGAGATTAAACGGTATTTTTTCCCGATCTTTGAGGCTAGGGCATTAGATTTTTTATTGCAATAGAAATTTCGACGTTGTCAGGGGTTTGGGATTCACATTTGCATTCCATGCATAATCTGTAATACTACAGTGTCGTTTCGTGTCTACTTCTTTTATGATCTGTCTGTTTTCAGTTTTGTTGTCTGTTATCTATTTCGTCTGATTTCTGAGGTGCTTAACCATCCACTGGTAGTCCGTGATAGCAGCTCTAGACACATAAGCTGTGTCTTCTAAACTTATATGTTTTTACTGTGTTCGGTCCCTTTCTCTAATCTAATTTATTAACAGATCGGCTAAACTAAAATCTAATTATGTGCCCATTTAATAATTCGTATTTTGCTTTCTGGATTATGTTATAAATATATATATTTATAGATATTTTGTAAATCAAATCTGCTTCGTATGCTTGTCTGCTCTAAATACTGATGTATTTATAAATATTTGGTAGTGAATAATCTGTTAGATAATATATATAATTTTGATATAAATTATTTTGGTTTATTATAAATCTAAAAATTTGAATATTAATTATTACTTATTATTATTATGATTAGTAACAAAATATTCTGAATAGTATATTATATATTATAAGATACTCTGTGCTAATTTTAAATATTAATTGTTTGTCTTTGTACATAGGTATATACATATATATTTATACTTATATAAATATTCTCTACATATATATATATATAATTTAAAATATATTCAGTTATATTTAAATAATTATCTGTCTAATTCGTATGCAAATCTGCTTTAATTACTTTGATAGTAAAATCAGAATATCTACTCTAGTTACATCTGTTTGGCATATTTAAATATGTTTATACTCAGTTAACCAAAAGATTTGTCTGATACGTCTGAATTCTAAGAATAATTAACTAAATTATTCTAACTCTAACTCGGGACACCTAGTTAAAAGGTAGTGTAACCTTTGGTATACCAATGCTCTGTTAAGGCCTTAGTTACCAGGTTAATATAGTGACCTGTGTGTATAGCACAACACACGTGACTGTCTGTTTTCTAGTAGCATCATCCACACATTTGCTTATGATTTTGTCTGCTTCTGGTCCTGTGTTTTGATTTATTAAAATAATTGTCTGTTATATTTTTGAATATATAATAAATTATGTCTGATGTTTGTATTAGTATGTTTGGTCTCTGCACTAATGAGTTCGTATTATTGATCATACCCCTATAATTTATTTTTATTGTGATCTGGCAAAGTATATCTTGCTAGAACTTGTAGACTACAATGCTCGTGGATATGCCCTTATGATTGGATTTTGTTTGTTTCAGCTGTTTGGCTCTTTTGAGCCCACTACTGTTCGGGATTATAAGGTTGCTAGTCATTCTATGATCTCGTCTAGTACAATATCAGTATATTATGGATGTATGATAACGGAATACATTTTTTTTAACTCTGTATATATAGTAATTATATAATTACTTGTCGTCTGTAACATGACAATTATACGATTTTCTAGTAGAACATTTATCTGATAAATATATGATTCTCTGTATGAAATCGGATTGATAAATAATATGTTTGTTTGTCTGATCTCTATACACATAGTAAATTATTATTATACGTATATCGTCTATAGATTTACATGTATAAATATATGTATTTATGAATTTCTATTATAAAATTTATCTGATATTTTTTTTGCTTGATTGCATATTGTCTGCTTTGTCTGTGAAATATTTTCGAAATGAATTTCTAAACTACTATTTGCATATACGAGTGTATACTATTAGTATCTGATTATATACGTGCATGTGGTATTTTTTTTGAAAATATTTTCAAAACAGTCTTTGTGATGCTTGTATCAGGCGTTCTAGAGTGTCGTCCATAACTGAGTTTTCCCACCCCTTCCCCTTAACATTTTTCAAGTTATCTCGGCTTTTATGCTCAGTGAAGATTTCTGTTTAGCAGTGTGTGCCCTTCTGTTCAAGCCCAGTAGGTCAGTCTGTAGATGCTTCACACCGGATTTCT